>CM048818.1:36196807-36259307 GCA_026586065.1 Dioscorea zingiberensis
CAGAAAATATTGGAAAGTCTCCCTCCACGTTTTTTGTGGGACTAGATGGAGCTATTAAAGTTGAGTTCAGAGCGTTTGACATTTCAGAGCCAGCTTATGAAGATCTGACACTCCAGGTACTATGCAGCTTCGAGGTCGATAGGAGCCGCTTCTACCCATAGGGGAACCCACAGTGATCTCATTCCTGAGGTTCATAGCTGAATGAGGAAGATTAGCGCCACCACTTCGCTATATACATGGTTCTCTATGACCGCTCATACATTGGGATGGACGAAAGTATCGAGGTAGCTCACCGTGAACGTCCCCTGTACACACACCTTTACATATTATTGGAAACAGTCACCCACAAATGGCGAAGAGTATGGCCTCGAGGAAGGCTTCTTAGCTCACCCAACCCGGTCCACCGCTACCTACGCATATATTGACAGCCGCTCGCTAAGTGTGGTGAGATAATAATAGGACCGCCATGTCCCACATAGCTTAATTCTATGATTTACAACATGGTTGAGTGCTACCCACTTCATCCTGGCTACATCCTCGCTGATTTCCTTGCTCGTCAGGGGCAGTATGTGAAACTCAGGATGATCTCAGCAGATCCCTACGTTATTAGGCTTCTACGATTGATGGACACGCTGGGTGACTCTTGGGGTATACGGGATCCGCATGATGGAGCCCCTTAGTTTCTCTACCCTCAGTTGATGTGGATCGCCGAAAGCACACAAAGAAGTGATTCTCCCTCATTCGGTGTACCATGAGGGCAGAGCATGCTATCGACGAGGAGGAGGAACCCCAAATCGCACCGTTATCGGAGCCTCAGGGCACTTCCTCCATTGTACCACCTCCACCCGGAGACTGCCACGCCCACTATCAGCAAATCCTCCAGCAGCTTGGGGAGCTTAAGGCCGAGTAGCGGTGCACCTTCGCGATGCTGAATTGCATTTTGGCATATCAGCAAACACTTCTTGAGGTACAGGGCCAAATCCTCGCTGATAAGCTTGCCGGCCAAAGCAACCTCCTCGACGGCGAAAGCATTCACGGTGGACTAGCAGCCGAGCCGCGATGGGATGTTTGATATATATTATCTATGCTTAGTGAGCGCATCCATTTCAAGCAATAACATCACGCTTCCATCACTCATCTTCGGCCATCACCGCATTCACATCCGATTCCACATTCGTCAAACCAAGACCTCCCTCTAGCCGCTGGAGAACCACCCGCAGCACCACATCCAAAGATACCACCACCACTTGAGGCAGCACCAATAGCACCCGAGGCTGAGCAACCTTGAGTTGATGGATCATCATATGTATAACTTCTTGTACATGTAGCAAGGGCATATCCTTACTACTCTTCTATTGTCATGCTGTTTTCTTTAAATTAGAGACTCTTTAGTTTCTTCTTTTTATTATGCGGATTATGCTATTGATGTTTCTTCTTGATTACAGCTTTAAAGATTATCTCTTTTTGTTGTTGTCACCATAGTTCACCTCGAGTTCGGATTCAACTTGGAATTCATCCTTATAACTCGGGGGAGTTTTCGTTTGCCCTCTCCTAATTCATTAATGCATATATAGTTATTTTTATGTTTGCTTATGTGCATTTATGGACAATGCAATTCTTTAAGTGCAGAGATGGGTACACATCTGATACAAACCCCGCCAAGTCCCGGAATTTAAAACCCGTAACAAGATTAGCTTGTCGCACCATTCTACAATCAGTTCGGTGGAAGAACGAGACCCGTTGCTTATGAAGAAGCAAGAACCTTGGTATAGTGAAGACGCCACAAACGGGAATGGAAAACCATTTGATAAGTTGGGGTGAATGCCACAGGACAAACCTGATAAGTTCGAAAGTTCTACGAAGAACCAAAGAGAATTTCTCTCACTATTTAATTCAAAACTAACTCCCAATTACATAGTTTAGCCAATATATATAGGCTAATAAAAGATAATTTGAAATTCAGCATTAAACACAATCCTAACTCTAAGAGACTTATTAAAAATGTCTTCATTTTTAACAAATCATGCATGTGTAATTAAGCTTTTTCCCTTTCCAACAAATCATGCATGCAAAATTAAACCCTCTACTTTTCCAAGGCTAATAACTAGTATGAGATGCCTTAAAAGCCCAACTCCCTTTAAGCCTAATTAGTGAGTGCTTTAAGGAGGTGGACCAACTTTGGTTCTTCATTGATGGCGAGCTTGCACTCTTCTTTATGTTGAACCTCTTGAATTAATCCTCCAAGAGAATCTTTGAATCTCTTTGCCCGAGCCTGTGTGACCGATCCAATTGTGACTTGAAGTGGATCTTGACCATCTTTGTTAGTCCTAACGCCATTCCTATCATTCCCCTCCTCTTGAATAGGATTTGCCTCAAATCATCACCTACATCAAAAGGGGATAGATCAAAAATATTAAATGTAGCACTAACATTATACTTACCGGGTAAATTTAGCTTGTATACATTATCATTGATGCGCTCAAGAACTTGAAATGGACCGTCCCCTCGTGGAAGGAGCTTGGATCGCCGTTGTTCGGGAAACCTTTCCTTTCTCAAGTGCAACCAAACCTAATCCCCGGGTTCAAAAACCAGCTTCTGTCGCCCTTTGTTGCCTTGCTTCGCATATTGCTCAATCCGTCGTTTAATGTTAAGCCTTGCTTTCTCATGGATCTGCTTAACAAATTTAGCTTTGCTTTTGCCATCTGGATTAACACGCTCAGAAATTGGCAAAGGAGGTAAATCCGAAGGAGTTAATGGATTAAAACCATATACAATCTCAAATGGTGAAACTGAGTAGCAGAATGAACAACACGATTATAAGCAAACTCAACATGTGATAAACAATCCTCCCAAGTTTTGATGTTTTTCTGAATTACAGCTCGCAACAAGGTGGATAAAGTTCTATTGACTACTTCGGTTTGACAATCAGTTTGGGGGTGACAGGTAGTAGAAAACAACAACTTAGTTCCCAACTTTCTCCATAAGGTTTTCCAAAAGTAACTCAAGAACTTTGCATCCTGATTGGAAATGATAGTTCTAGGCATGCCATGCAATCTCACAATTTCATGAAAGAACAATTTAGCTATATTCGAAGCATCATCAGTTTTGTGACATGGAATAAAATGTGTCATCTTAGAAAATCGATCCATAACGCCAAATATTGAATCCCTACCTCAGTTTGACCTAGGTAATACTAAGACAAAATCCATCAAAATGTCAACCCAAGGCTCACGAGGTATTGGCAATAGAGTGTATAAACCATGGGGCTGCACTCTCGACTTAGCTTGCTTACAAGTAACACATCTACCACAAATCCTCTCAACATCGTGCTTCATATGTGGCCAATAAAAATGCTCTTGTAAGACACCAAGGGTCTTAGCTACCCCAAAGTGCCCCATTAATCCTCCTCCATGGGATTCCCTTGCTAACAAATCTCGCAAGGAACAACTAGGCAAACACAATTTGTTTTTCTTAAATAGATAATCATCATGCCTAAAATACTTCCCAAATGCAAATTTCTCACAAGATTGATACACATCACTAAAATCATAATTAGAAGAATATAAGTCTTTTATGTGTTCAAAACCGATAACCTTTGCATCAAGAGTGGAAAGTAAAACATACCTATGGGAAAGTGCATTCGCCATGACATTCTCCTTCCCTTGTTTGTACCGGATTACATAGGGAAATGCCTCAATGAATTCCACCCATCGCGCATGTCTTCTATTCAGCTTATGTTGGCCCTTCAAATGCTTCAATGACTCATGATCAGTGTGAATCACGAATTCCTTCGGCCATAAGTAGTGCTGCCATGTCTCTAATGTTCGAACCAATGCATACAACTCCTTGTCATAAGTAGGATAGTTTAAGGCTGCCCCACTTAGCTTCTAGCTAAAATATGCAATATTTCTTCCTCCTTGCATAAGTACAGCTCCTATTACAAAACCTGAAGCATCACATTCAATCTCAAAAGTTTTAGTAAAATCAGGCAAAGCTAGTATGGGAGATTGATTGGGTCAATTTATCCTTGAGCAACTGAAATGCCTTTTCTTGCTCTTCACCCCATTTGAACCCAATGTTCTTCTTGATGACCTCGGTCAGTGATGCAGCAATGCTACTGAAATCTTTCACGAACCTTCTATAGAAACGAGCAAGGCCATGAAAATTGCGAACACCACCAACACATGTAGGACTAGGCCATTCTTGGATTGCACGGATTTTGTCATCATCAACTTGTATAATTAATGCACTCACAACAAAACCAAGAAACACAAGCTTATACATTGCAAAGGTGCACTTTTGCAAGTTAGCAAGTAACTTCTCTTTTACATTTAGTACTGATTTAAAGTGTTCAACATGATCATCCAAGCATTTGCTATAGATGAGAATATCATCAAAATAGACAACAACAAATCTACCAATGAATGCCCGCAAGACATGATTCATCAAACGCATGAAAGTACTTTATGCATTTGTTAATCCAAAAGGGATAACTACAACTCATATAATCCATGTTTTGTTTTAAAAGCAGTTTTCCACTCATCACCTTCTTTCATTCTTATTTGATGATACCCACTCTTCAAATCAATTTTAGAAAGCACACTAGCTCTATGCAGCACATCTAGCATATCATCTAAGCGAGGAATAAGATGACGATACTTTATTGTAATGTTGTTGTTGGCGTGGCAATCGACACACATCCTCCACGTCCCATCCTTCTTAGGAACCAAAATTACAGGAACGACACATGGACTCATGCTCTCCCTCACGTAACCCTTTTCCATTAACTCTTGAACCTGCCTTTGTAGCTCCTTTGTCTCCTCGGGATTGCTTCTATAGGCTGGTCGGTTCGGAATGGTGGCACCGGATGCAAAGTCAATTTTATGCTCAGTCCCCCGAATAGGTGGTAAACCGTGTGGAACTTCCTTGGGAAAGACATCATCGAACACCTACAAAAGATCAACAATAGGACTAGGCAAAGACAAGGTAAGGTTGTTAGTATTCAGATATGCCTCCTTGTACATAAGTACAATCATCGGTTGACTTAAAAACATCGCAAGTTTTATCTCACTTGCCCTTGCATATAAAAATTATGTTGTTTTCCCTCACATTTTCTCTTAATAGTCAAACTTTTCTTTTCTTTACCTCTCTCATTTTGCTCGGCTTCCTTCTGATTTTCACTCTTTTTCTTTCTTTCATTTTCTCTCTTTTCATCATTCTCTTTTTGCAATATCACTTGATAATTGTAAACCTGTTCTAGTGTCATGGAAACAAGAGTGATTGACCTTTCCTTGAACACAGATGAGTACATGTTCGTGTAGCCATTATGCTTCACATGGCAATCAAATTGCCAAGGCCTTCCAAGCAACAAGTGTCCAGCTTGCATCGGTACAACATCACACAACACCTGATCTTCATATTTATCGATTTTGAAGGAAACTAGTACTTGCTTGTTTACTTTAAACTTCACTACTATCATTTATTTAGCCATTGAAGTTGTATGGGCGTGGGTGCATGAGCATTGGCAACCCCAATTTCTCCACTAAAGTAGTGCTAGCAACATTAGTGCAACTTCCACCATCAAAAATCACACTACACACCTTGTTTTAAACAAAACACCTAGTATGGAAGAGATTATCTTGTTGCAACTCATCTTCTTCTTTTGCTTGCACACTTAAAGCTCTCCTTGCGACCAACAAGTCACCATGAACCGCACATTCTTCCTCATCAACATCCTCCAATGGGGGCATAGAAGTAGTGTCCCACTCATCTTTGGCTTCAATCTCACCATCATCACGAAATACCATAACTCGCTTGTTTGGGTATTGGCTTGCTATATGACCTCTTCCTTGACATTTAAAACACTTAATGTCACGAGTTCGAGAAGTAGAGGAATCAGATTTACCTTGAGAACCATGACTTGGGCGTTCTTGTTTTGGCTCGAGTTTAGACTTGGTAGCCGGTTTCTCCTCCTTCTTGGCATAATTTGGCTTCCATGATGATGATGAACTGGAACCTTGGGCTGCTCTCATACCACCCCTCCTCTTGAGGAGCCGCTCAACCTTGATTGTCATGTGCACCATATCTTCCAACTCCACATAATGTTGCATCTCCACCTTATCATGAATCTCTTGGTTTAGTCCACTCAAAAATCTGGGCATTGTAGCTTCTCGATCTTCTTCTACATCAGCCTGAATCATAGCAATCTCCATCTCATTGTCATAATCTTCAACACTTCGATGTCCTTGCGTCTTTGCAACTTTTGGTACAACTCGCAATAGTAGTGACTAGGAACAAATCGTTTCCTCATCACAATTTTCATTTCTTCCCAAGTCTCTATTGGACGTTCTCTATTTCTTCGCTTATTCAACAACAATTGATCCCACCAAATAATAACATAATCAGAAACTCAATGGTTGGGAGTTTTACCTTCTTCATTTCGGAGTAGTTGTGGAAATCAAATACTAACTCCACCTTCTTCTCCCATTCAAGGTAGGCCTCAGGGTCATTTTTGCCTTGAAATGAAGGAATCTTTATCTTTATGCCACTAAAGTTGTTATCTTCCTGATTCCAAACTCGCCTATCACGTACATTCCTCCAATGCTACCCACCAAGCCTTGTTCATCATCTTCCTCGGATCTGCCCCAATCATCATCTTCATTCCTTGGATTATGATGTTGTGGTGGCTCTTGTCTTGAATTTTCCATTCTATCCAATCGTTCATGAACCTCCCCCAATTCTTTCCTCATCAAGCACCGTATCTCCGGCATCATAGCCTCCATAAGTAACTTTGGATCAACACCGTACGCAGCACCTTTTCCGCTATTTTGAGACATGAGTTTCCTGAAAAAAAAGACCTCACAACACTCTCTCTCTCTTGTGTAGCACTCAAATAATGAATTGCTCAGAAATTCTCTTTCAGTTCTTATCGAACTAATCACACTCAAATCAGAATTTTCAGCAAATGGTTCACACTAGAGCTTATCAAAATGGTATAAAGAAAAGACGAAGGATCACTTGAAAACAAAAGGATTGCGAATAGAAGGCAAGGGATCACTTGAAACAAAAGGACTGAGAATAAAAGACAAGGGATCACTGAATCAAAAGGAATGTGAAGAAAGGAAAGGGATTAGTTGAAACAGAAGGAATGTAAAGAAGAGGCAAAGGATCACTAGATTTTTTATTTTTTCTGAACGATATGAATTTGGAGTTCCTTCTCTCTCTCTCTCTCTCTCTCTCTCTCTCTCTCTCTCTCTCTCTCTCTCTCTCTCTTGGTACAATTTCCACACTTTTTTTTGGGTACTTTCTCTTTTTTTTTTTTGAACTCTCCTTTTTTGTACTTTTTTTTAAACTTCTCCTCAAAGGTACTTCAAAGATTGATAATGAGAAATAGGATATAGAAACTGAGCTCTAATACCAACGGATATGATCCCTGCCAAGTCCTGACAAAACCCATAACAAGATTAGCCCATTGACCGTTCTACAATCAGGTTTTGGGTGGAAGAACCGTGACCCGTTGCTTATGAAGAAGCAAGAACGTTGGTATAGCGAGAATGCCACAAATGGGGTGGAAACACTACAGGACAAACCTGATAAGTTCGATAGTTCAACGAAGAACCAAAGAGAATTTCTCTCACTATTTCATTCAAAACATTCTCTCAGTTACATAGTTTAGCCAATATATATAGGCTAGTACAAGAGAATTTGAAATTCAGCATTAAACTCTCTCCTAACTCTAAAAGTCTTATTAAATGTCTCCGTTTCCAACACATCATGCATGAGTAATTAAGCTTTTCCCCTTTCCAACAAAGCATGCATGCAAAAATTAAACCCTCTACATTTCCAAGGTTAATAATTAGTATGAGATGCCTTGAAAGCCCAACTCCCTTTAAGCCTAATTAGTGAGTGCTTTAATGAGGTGGACCAACTTTGGTTCTTCATTGATGGTGAGCTTGCACTCTTCTTTATGTTGAACCTCTTGAATCAATCCTCCAAGAGCCTCTTTGAATCTCTTAGCCCGAGCCCGTGTGACTGTTCCAATTGTGACTTGAAGTGGATCTTGACCCTCTTTGTTAGTCCTCGCCCTATTCCTATCACATTCTGTGCTCCTGACATCGGCGAGCACTTACTTCATCTATCTATCAAGTCAGTCCCCACAACACCCACACCCACCCCTGAGGGCAAGAACATCCAAGATGTCAACGTTGCCAGTTAGAGGAGTGTTCTTCTATCTTCTACATGCCCATTGCACTTTCTTCTCATATCTTATATTACGAGACTCATCAGGGATGATGATCTCGTAAGTTCCAGGGTTTTAGAGGGTACAGTTGTGTTTGTTTTGAGTCCTTGTACTAAAAGTGATGTTTTCTGAGATAGATATATTTTGATGAAGTTTAGTACATGTTTTGAGCACTTTGCATGTGAGGAAACGTTTTCTATGATTTCATGCACACAAATTACATACATCTTGCACATAAATGGTAGGATTGGTCTCCGAACCTATAAGGCATATGATATAGATGATATTGGGACATTGAACTTGTCAAACACTAGAGGAACATCTATGTATTACTTTTGCGTTCATAGAAGTTCTTTGAATTTTCATAAATGACTTTATTTTACTGTGGGTCATTTAGAGAGCATGTATACACTAGGGAATAGAACTAGGGTATAGACCTCATGGTAGTTGAGTAACACTTTAAACATAGGGAATGCATAGAAACTGGGGGTATAGGTGAGCTCACATTATAATGCTTCTACAGTAAATTTAAAACAAAAATTAAAATAAAAGTGCACATCAATGAATAAAGATCTCCACTAAGATGTGAGCAATAGCCTACCCCCGGAGTAGGGTCTTCTACTAGCAAAGAGTAGTAAAGGCATTCACTATGTAGATCTATGCTTCTAATTTTATTCCCTCTTGTATGCATTTTTCTTTGTGACTCCCAATAAGCTAAGGCCATTACATTATTGTTTGAATTCTAAGGCGCAGTGTAGTTGTTCTTCAAATGTTGGGTACTCATATTTGACATGTTCAACTTATTCTTTATTGTTTCATATTGCAATGTGAAGCATAACCACTGGATATCAATCTTGAATCTGATTCCAGTTGAATTATTGTCTTGTTAATTTTCGCGTTCATTAATTGAGGACATGCAATTGTTCAAGCTTGGTGGTGTGTTAGCTCTCGAAAGAAAGCTAATTTAAGCATTTATCTTATGTTTAGGGCTAGAATGTCTGGTATAGTGTGGATATTACATGAATTTGGTCCTAAAATGCAATAACTGGCCAACTTAGCTTTCACACTAGATTTATTTGTGTTTTCCAACTGTTATATGTCTTTAGAGGCTAAATTGAGTGAGTTGTGTTGCATCAGGTGAAGCAGAACTCTATAACTGAATAGCTAAGTGTTCGTATCGCGATGCCTGAAGAGGCAACAAGCACACTTCTTGGGATTTTAGGTTGTATCACGATGTAGGAGTTGGTGCCTTTCAGGAAATGCAGGTCGAATCGCGATGCCATTTTAGGTTGCATCACGATGTAAGCAGTTGGACAGAGCACTGGATTTCCATCCGCAACGCAATGCTACAGGTTGCATCGTGATGCCATCTTCGAGGTTGCCAAGTGCTACAACCTCATCGCGTGCACGGTTTCGCATCATGATGCAGATTGTTGGGGGGGTATATAAATGATCCAATTTCTAGGTTTTAAGCATCTTTGGTCTCCATGAGCGGCAGTGACTAGAGGGCAACGATCTGATGGCTTTCAACAGCGATTATAGCTTGGGATTATTCAAATCAAGAGGGGGATTTATTAATCTTTTGTTCTTGAATGCTTATTATCTCCTATTATAATTAGACATGGATGCTTATGTTAACCTTGTCATTACTTTGAATCTATCCTTTATAATAGTAGTTCAAACATTCATTCTAGGGTTGTATGAACTCAATGACTTGATATTCTAATTATCCTATGTCTGTATTGACTATTACCAAAAAAAAAAGTGTTTGCATTGATGGAGTTGTTGTGGATATGCCTATGATTTAATACTATCTTTAATAATTTGCCGACGGGCGACAACAAATCCTAGTTTTCTATGCATAGATGTATGTGAGAATTGTATTAGAATTATAGTGTAGAGCGGAATGATAGTCGTAGTTGCCATTAGCTTAGACATAGGTATTGGTTTTCCATGGTGATTATAGAGTCTAGGTCCTAGAACGAGTCTTCCTACCACCACAGACTTATGGTGAGGAGTTTATTCGTGTTCCTTAGACATAAGGAACGTGTAGAAATCTGCAGGAGTGCACACAAGAACCACACTTATAATTTATTAACTTCATTATCCATAGCAACAACATCATTGCAAGCATAGGAGAATATCCTTGCAAGTCATTAGAGGCATACAACAATAGGAAGCTTATCATCGATAGTTTCAACCCAAGCAACCTTCATTTTTCTCTTAAACTTCTTAGGATTTAGACATACTTCCACTAGTTTTCTTTGATTGACTCTTCATATGAGCTAGTACACTTCTACTCAATTAGACCTAGTTACCATTTCATGAGGAATTGGCAGGTACTTACCGTAA
This sequence comes from Dioscorea zingiberensis, assembly GCA_026586065.1. Classification (NCBI taxonomy): domain Eukaryota; kingdom Viridiplantae; phylum Streptophyta; class Magnoliopsida; order Dioscoreales; family Dioscoreaceae; genus Dioscorea; species Dioscorea zingiberensis. The sequence continues at coordinate 36,207,399 of CM048818.1, forward strand.
TTTATTAGTTCACGACCATGTGACGCTATGCGCAGGGTTTGCTTAAGTCTTAGCACTCATTGCAGATGATCAATAAAATACACGTGTTTCCGTAGGAAGGACACGTCCGACTTTGCCGCAAAGAAAGAGGGCCGAAGCTTGAGCAACATGTTCTTCCTCACGAAGGATATGTCCTGACATTAATATTGAATCCGCTGGGATTTAGAAACGCGACCTTCACTTGTAAAGGAGCTATCACTAACGTGCATGTAACCCGAATGATGGCGTTTTGGGATACATTGCTCAAGGAGGGACGAATCGCAGGTCTTAGCTATAAAAAGGCTCAAGGGGTTTTTCCTTAGTTTTATCTCAGTTTCTAAGAACTAACTATGGTAGCTTGAAGGTGACAACACAAGGCTTGGCTCTCCAGGCTTGGACGACACACTCTTTAGTGAAAGGCGGCTAAAGGCATGATGAGCATCCTTCCCAAGCGGGAATCCCGACGTCACTGATAAGCGTTCAATTGATCATGTTTTAATACCATTTTCATGTACATTTTGCATGTGATTTGGATTAGTTTTAGCTCACATATACTTAATTTGAGTTAAATTGCAATTACAAGGCATTGGAAGACCTTAAGAGCAAAAAGAAAGTGAATCAGCATTATTTGAGGCTACAAACAAGCAGACTGTGGCCGTGCGGGCAAAAGTGTGCATGAGAACACAACCGTATGAAGCAAAAATCCAGCCGCACTGGCAACAACACATCCGTACTATTCATTAAAAAATAGAAATCCATAACACAAGTTAATTTCTAATCCAGAGGTTCATCATGCCTATGTATCTAACAGTTCTGCCTGAAAGAGGAACACAATTCCAATAAAAAATATAAGAGAAAGAAATGAAACATAATTTGAAACACGCTTCCCGCACCGTTGGCGAGGACTGTTGGCGGAGTGCATGGAGCTGCACTGAGAACGTCCGTCCCTTCAATGATTGTCATCACGTCCTTCGCTCCAAGATCTTCAACAAAACCTTAATCTCCAAGTGGGAGAGGGGATAAGAGCTCCAAGACAATCCAAAGATCAAAATCCCTTTCTTCAACCCTAATCTTCGCTATTTATAATACCATGCATTTAGAACATAGTTGGTGTTGTTTAGGTTCGCATGAGTTCAAATCTAAAATTAATTAAAGCTTGGTTAACTTTGGATCCCGATCTGTGGGGGTAACCGTGCGACCACACAGGCATCCACACTCTTCTGGTGGCGTGTTGCTTGGCTTGCTAGTACGTATGGGAGTGTGTGCTCATCCGCGTGCTTCGGGGAGGCCTCACGGTAAATCATCGCGATGATTCGCGGCAGTGGACTGACCGTCCGCGACATCGCCAAGATAAAATAAATCAACTCTGAAGAGTAGTGCGAACAATGAATGCTGTATGTTTTGAGATTTATTGAATGTTTTCTATGGATTGGTTATCTACGTTGCGACAGCCCGGATTGCCAATAGGATATATCAGGGGAAGAAGCGAACGCCTCCTCTGTGTAGATCAACTTCAACAAAGGGAGCTATGAATACACCGAGAGATCAGGTATTAAGGTAAGAGACCCCTTTAGATTTCTTATTCCCATAGTTCTTCCAAGACATAGGTTCACGAGAACGTTTATGTAATGAGGGTATTACGTTTAGTAATCACCTCGAGTGAGGGATGGAAGCACTGTAGGAACCCTAGGTCCATAATTTATTGTTATGAATATAGGGATCGATAACCACATCTCGTCACAAGAATCCGGTGGGGATTCATTGCCCGAGTATCTCCCCTTAATGATTGATTGTTGTCACTACTTTATATCGATTTCATCTTGCTTTCTAGTTTTAGAGTTTAGATTAGATTAAATCACCACGAAATAGACAAGTAGGTAGTGCTAGTATTTCTAGGTCCCTTTGGTTTGCTACCCAACTTTTCCACAGTCCACTCTATTACTTTTTTGACCCGTGCACTTGCAGTTTTAAGCATACGCATTGGCACATCAAGTTTTTGGCGCCGGGGACCATGATTACTAGGAACTCTAGGAGCTTATTAATTTAGTCATTAGTCTTAGGAGTCTTAATTTCTCTTCTTTGTTTTGTTTACGTTTATTTTCCATTTCGTTTCTTGTGCTAAACAATTTTTCTATCTAGCTTACAACGAATTGGTGGGTGATTCAAAATAAATCTATGGCCAATGAGAAGCACTACTAGCCTTACAGCCCAAAATTCTAAATAAATGGGCCAATTATAATTGCTTGAATCAGCCTGTCAAGAAAGCTTGAATACGGACCACCACGATAAAGAATCATGTGTAGTATACTACATGGAATCTTGGGTGGAAAGTCATTCTTTAGCGCCTCGACAATACATGAATCTCTTGAAGAATGCCAACTGGGAAATGGTTTTTATAATTTCATTCAAGAGGAGCATGAATACTTCAAGAGCTTCGATCACGTAAGGGATGAACAACTAATATACAATGTAGAGGATGCCCCGTGACCCCAATAATCTCTATGGGTACTTATAAGGGAGTGAATAAATTAACAAAATCTTGCATTCTAGATGGAACCGTCAGGACCCAGCCGACCCGTCTATAAGTTCTGATTCAAGTTGCGACATGGATAAATCGGTAAAGATTGATCTATCATAGAAACCTCCCTAACTTCTAGGGAGGAGGATTTTAACATAAATCAATATTTAGAAGATAACCAGCTCCTAGAAGTTGAGAAAGGGTTCAATAATGAGATGTTGAAAGATAATAAGAAGAAGATGAAACCATCGATAGCGGAACATACAGACTAGAGTTGAAGAAGCTTCCCAAACACCTTGAATACGCATTTCTTGGCAAAGGGTTGAAGCTACCCATTATTATTGCTTCAGACTTATCCAACCAGCAAAAAGTGAAATTATTGCAAGTACTCAAGAGACACAAGAGGGCTATCACATGGAAAATCTTAGATATTAAAGGCATTAACCCATCCTTTTGCATGCACAAAATTCTAATGGATGATAACAAATAAGGCTGCCATTCAACCTGAAAAATGGCTGAATCCGGATATGCAGGAAGTATTAAACACCGAAATGATCAAACTCTTGGATGCTGGAGTAATCTACCATATTTCAGATAATGTGTGCGTGAGTCTAGTGCAAGTGGTACCCAAGAAGGGAGGGATGACTGTGGTAATAAATGAAAAGAATGAGTTAATCCCCACTAGGACAGTCACTGGGTTGTGCATCTGCATCGACTATTGGAAGTTGAATGATGTCTCATAAGTGCAAAAATATACATATATTTTCATCATATGTGCATGCACTTACCCTCTATTTCACATCAACTACTCTATTTTTGTGCTCCTCTGGGTTTGTTTTATGATTGAGCAGGTAAAATGTCACGCCCTGACCTGGTTTCCAAGGCCTTGGGCACGTGAGCAGACCGGCCGTACCCAAGTGGAGGCGAACCCCACTCAGATACAAGGCCTATGTAATAAAAAAGCTTGCAATAAAATAAATCCAAATATTCATAAATAATCAAACTCAGAGTTCTACAGCGGAATATAAAATCAGGGTTCAAAATACCATACAATGGTCTATACAAAATCAGACCCTATAGGGTCCTACAAAAATATACATCTCACTCAACAAGACAACTTGAGGTCCTCGAACCTCGACGAGCTATATCAATCCCTCGCGCAGCTCTTGAAACCAATCCAGCTAATCCCTTAAACCAGAAAGAAAGAAAATCAAGTGTAATGAGCTTTCGAAAGGAAAACTGAGTAAGCACTCCTACAGGGGGGATACAATGAAGCCAAGAGGGATAATCAAAACTGAAAGTGATCCAATCGAAAACATAAACATATCAGAACATAAGAACTGACATAAGGATCACTATCTGTCAATCTCGTAACAAAGAATACAACAAACAGTAGACAAGAAAACTTTCACGTCATCTTCCGGTGCTCATTAACATCAGCCGATCATCACACTGTACTATTGGTAGCAGGTCACTCAAGGTGGGAGTATGGCCTTGAGGAAGGCTACTTACCTCGGTGACCCGGTCCACCGCTACTTACGGGCGCTGATGAGCCATTTATTGGGAGGGCGAGATGATAGCATTGTCCATGTCACACTCAGTGACTTACTTATGATTTACAGCATGGTTGAGCGCTACCCACTTCATTTCGGCCATATTCTCGCCGATTTCCTTGCTCGTCAGGGGCAGTCATCTCGGCCACTTCATCTCAAGATAATCTTAGCAGGTCCCTACCTTACGAGGCTTCTACGTGGGATGGACTTGCTAGGTGAGCTACAGGGGTACACAAGATCCGCACGATGGAACCCCTCAGATCCTCTACCCTCAAATTGATGCGGATCGTCGAGCACATACTAGTGGTATTCTCCCTCATTTGGCGCACCATGAGGGCGGAGCCCACTAGCAATGAGGAGGAGGAAGCCCACAGCCGTACCTTTTTTAGAGCCTGAGGGCACCTCCTTGGCTGTACCACCTCCACTTGGAGGCCGCCACGCCCGCCATCAGCAAATCCTCCGGTAACTCAAGGAGATTGGGGCCAAACAGCAGGGCATCTCCCAGGAGTTGAGCCACATTTTGGCTGATCAGGGGACACTTCTCAAGGTACATGGCCAGATCCACACGGATCATCTATGCCTTCTTGCCGTTTAGAGCACCATTCTCAAGGAGCAGCTCCCGATTTGCGCGGATCAGCAGCATGCATGGTGGGACACTAGACAGATATTATCTATGCTCTGTGAGCGATCTGTATCTCCAGCACAATATGCTCCATTAGATTCATCTTCAGTATCGTTGTACGCACATTCGACTCCACACTAGTCGACGCAAGACCCTTCTCCAGGCTCTGCAGCACCACCTCCGGAGCTACCACCGCCACCTGATGCAACACACGAGGCTGAGAAGCCTTGAGTTGATGGATCAACATTTGTATCACTTTTTGTACATGAAGCAAGGGCATATCCCTACTACTCTTCTGTTGATATGTTGTTTCTTTATATTACAGAATCTTTACTTCCGTCTTCTTTTTATTATGCGGATTATGCTTTTGATGTCTTTTGTTGCTTGCAACTTTAAAGATTATCTCTTTTTGTGGTTGTCACGACAGTTCACCTCGAGTTTAGACTCAACTTGGAATTCATCCTTATAACTTGGGGGAGTGTTTGTTTGCCCTCTCCCAATTCTTTATTGCATATATAATTATTTTTTTGGTTTGCTTGTGTGCATCGAGGATAATGCAATTCTTTAAGTGTGGGGATGGGTACACATGTGTAGCTATGAAATTCATTGAACATTTTTATATGTTAATTCGTTGCATATCTTTAAGTGTGGGGATGGTACCCCATTAATTTATACATATTAATTTGTTCAATCTTTACATATATACATGTTTAGAGTACACCAATGACGGCATGTTGAAAAAATTGTATTCCATTCTATTTTACTCCTAGTTTGCACAATTTCCACAAAATTTTTCGATTTTTCCTATGAAACATCTTGAACACTTAGAGAAAATCTTTATGACTACTACACTCTTTAGTAAGATTAGATAACGCACTCCTATATCTCTTTAACTTTGATTGACAAGTATTGTCTTCAATGGCTTAAAGAGTTTTCGTGGCACTAATCAAACTTCTAGCCCTTGTAAGTAGATTGTAAGTAAATAAATGATGTACATAGAAAATGTGAAAACAGGAACCGAGATAGTGCTTCTCTACTCTTAGTGACTAAGTAAGCTTGGGTCTTTGGCTCCTAATCAGCATACTTCTCAAGCCGAAAAGTCACTTGTGAGCATGAGAGCGTACCTGTAGAGTTGTAACCTCCTGAGTAGGTGGGTGTTCTGGTGCCTAGCAAGCATGTGCGTCCTTCAAAAAGGAGATTTTTGGCTCCCCGGGAAAGTCGGATCCATTAGGGATGCCCTACCGAAGCATATATGAAAAGAAAAGGAGGAAAATAGCAAAAAAGAGAGTAAAGAACAAGAAGAAAATTTACTGTTTCTTGAAAGGGGCTACTTATTTGTACTTAGGGTCTCAAGGAATCTCTAGAGTCCACTAAGGGGTATGCTTGTCACTCTAAGACTTGGAAACATAGTAAGTGAAGTGAAAACCGCATCTAGAGTTGTACTAAATTGTGTCATGAGATTGATCTAACTTCGAGAGGTGAAAGTAGGGAAACTCACATGTCCATGATGAAACTTTGAGTGGGATAAAATGAAAGTACTTTATGGCCCAAGGTTGAACGCTTCTCGATTTTTTAATTTCTATTCTGTTTGCTTCAGGACAAGCCAACTCTTAAGTGTGGGGATGTTTGATAAGCGTTCAATTGATCATATTTTTATACCTGTTTCATGTACACTTTACATGTAGTTTGGAGAAATTTTGGCTCTCCGATACTTAATTTGTGTTAATTTGTATTTACAGGGAGACGAAAGGCCTTATCAAAAAGAAGAAATTCGACATCATTTGAGGCGAAAAGGAAGCAATCTGAGGCTATGCGGGAAGGCGTGTGGGCTCACGAACCCGCCTGAAGCAAATTTCCAGCGGTATAGGCATCCATGCACTCGCACAATTCAAACGCATGTGCTACCAATAGCAGACAAAGAGATCTTATGGAAGGTCGTGCGGCTACATCAAGGACCGCACGATGCAAGAAGCACTGCATAAGCAATCCCGCGGATGGCTTGAGGGCCACTCTGACTTCTCCTGTGCAGTGCGAGGACAAATCCCGTGCCCGCCCGCATCCCTCACAGTGCGGGACTCAGACATGGTTAACCTAACCCTATTTTTACTACAGAAGTTATACTCCTACAATCAAAATTGACTCGATCTGACCTAATTTGTAGGGTGGACTATAAATAGATGATTTAGGGTTTTAAAAAGGAGTTTTTTCATTCTCTTGTAATCTTGGTAACTTGGATACCACTCTTTGTCTCTTGGCAAGCTCCACCCCTCTTCTTCTCTAGGGATGAGGGTTTCGTTGAGCATCATGGGAGTGAGGTCGTGGCACCACCATTCAAGGAACGCTGCATTCTCCGTCAACAGTCCTCTCAACAGTGGAGGAAAGTTAACTCTCAACTATGTTTAGTTTCTTTCTCTCTTTATTATTGTTGGATGAGTGTTCCCCATTAATGAGGAACTAACTTGCTAGATAATTGGGCATGATGAACCTCCGGATTAGAGTCTAATGTTGTGTTATGAATTTCTATTTTGAATGAATGTTCATTGTTATGAGACCTATTGAATGTGATGTATGGAATTGATTATCTACGTTGTGATAGCCCGGATAGTCAATAGGATTCATACGAGGGAAGAAAGCGAATGCCTCCTTATATGAGAACTATTTCAATAGAGATTGGGTACTAAGGCAAATACGGCGAGAGAATCCTTTAAACATTTTACTCCCATAATAACTCTTCCAAGCTAAAGATTCCCTAGAACGCTAATGCAATGAGCGTATTAGGTTAGTAATTACCTTGAAAAAGGGAAGAAAGAATTATATGAACTCTTGGTCCATAATATAGCAATCTTCAATATTGGAATTCATACACATATCCTTCATAATAAATATCCGGAGGGGATTCATTGCCCGAGTATCTCCCCTTTTATGATTGATTGCCTTCATCATGTTACATTGTCCTTGTGCAAGCTAATTAGGTTTTCCTAGTGTAGGTAATCAGGCCAATTTACCACCACCACTCTTAGGGTAGATAATAGACAATTAGTTAGTATTAGTACTTCTATGTCCCCGAGGATTAGTACCTTACTTTTCCATAGTCCACATTTTTACTTGATGCGACCGCGCACTTGCGGTACATTAGTATCACAATCACTACCCTCGCATCACTCCTTTTCTCAGTTGAACTCTTAGCGGAATGCAGTCCCCCTAGATTGTGACCATTTTGAGCATCAACAATTTGGCAGCTTCTGTGGGGATGAGTAAAAACCCGGAAGAGCCTAACGATTAAAACTATGGTGGACCCCATGGCCTTTAAGCTCGTGCTCACCCCTTCGATGCCTCAGGTGGCCCCCGTGGAAGATGTGAGGGATGCCCGCATCCGGAAACTTGAGGCGCAAGTCACGCTCCTTACTAAGGCCCTTGAGGACAACGACTAGGTTCACCCTGCTCTGAACTAGCGCAAAGCACCTCCTCCAAATTAGTCGCGATGGGAAAGAAGTCAGCGACACACGATCAAGCGTGCAAGTTGTCAAACTGGGGGCGAGAGAAGCCGTTCCGGCCCCCAATGACACAAAATCATCCCCAGTCCTGACTTCGAGTAGAGGGATCTTCCTATCGCTTGAAGGAGAACCTCCCCCTCGCTAAGCGAAAGATGAAGTACATTTCTCCCTTGACACCCGACATCACGGAGTTCCACATACCCGAGAACTACCACGCGATGACCATGGAGCCGTACGATGATACCTTCGACCACTGTTATCAGAACAGGAGCGGACATTGAACCGTTTAAGGTCCCGGGTCACCGGTTCACCGATTCAACCGTCGGGTCAATTGGGTCAATGTCAGGTCAATATAAATATTAATAATAAATTATTATATTATCAATAAATAATAAAATATATTTTTAAATAATTTAATATTTGAAACAAAAAGTACTAATCTACTACAAAAAATGAACAAGTTACAAATAACCAACTTTAAGTTTTTAACATACAAAAAATGTAATCGAAAAAAAAACATTAAAAGTCCACATACAACAACAACAACTAAGCCTTTACATCCAAACAACATTAGGTTGACAACCTGTAACAAGTAACAACAAACTTTAAACATGTAACATTGTAGGTTTTTAACATACAAAAACTGAAATCAGAATCCCATAAGAGGCCATCTACTTCAAAAACTGAAATCAATGTAACAACAATGTCAACAATCTTTAAGTCCTTAACATATCAAAAACTGAAATTTAAAAAGTCCACATACAACAATAACAAAAACTAAGCCTTAACATCCAAACAACATTAGGTTGACAACATGTAACAACAAACTTTAAACATGTAACATTGTAACTTACAAAAACTGAAATCAGAATTCCCAAAAGATGCCATCTACTTCGAAAATTGAAATCCATGTAACAACAATGTCAACAAATTTCAAGTCTTTAACATATCAGAAACTGAATTTTAAAAGGTTTGAGATTAATCATTCAAATTTGAAGGCACATAACCAAAGATTGTAGTAGAAGGCATATTTGCAAAACTTTCATTTCTATCTTCAACCTCATTACTATCATCCTCTTCACTAAGCACATCTCCCAAATTTAAATCATCTACATGATAGAAAATAAATTGTATTAAGTAATTAGCAAATTGTGAGAAGATTTTGAATGGTAATCAATTCAAATAAGATAAAAAGAAATATATAACTTACCAAAATTTTTAGTGCTAATATTGCAAGATGTAATTTGTTGATTGAAAGTATCCAATTCATCAATTGATAAAGTAGTAGGCTCTTCTTCAAGGACCCATTCTCCATTCTCTTCAAAATCTTTAAAGTTAATAGGATTATAATTGCGACCTTTACATGATTCCTAGACAAAGAGTAAGAATAATTAGTTTGTATTTACTAAAACTGCAACTATTCAATATAATAGAATCATTTTTTTGTACATAGTACCAAGAACTTCAAAGATGTATAAATTATAGCTTTGTTGAAGTCTCAAATTATAATGGACATAAACTAAGTCATTCAATCTTTGGTGTTTCAATCTATACCTTTTCTTTGAATGGACATGCTCAAATATACTCGAATTTCGATCACAGCAAGAACCACTATATGTTTGACTTAAACACGAATTGCAAATTTTTGTAAGTTTGGTGCATGACTTGCATAACATCCCCACCATTCATCTAAAAATAAAATATAATATTCAAATCAATAATAATACAATTTTATTAATAATGAATTCAAGAAGATTAGGAAACAAACTCATACTTGGAAGCATTATACTATGTATGATCGGATATGGCAGATATGCGACCAAAATCTCCTTGAGCATTCTTAAATATTTTCATTTTACTTGTTAACCTACTTCTCAAATCAGAATTCCCATAAGAAAGTTTTTCAATAACATCCAAAAGAGCATATATAGTGTGTTTGTGCTTCACCATTTCATTGTTGTTGATTATTGGGATTCAACCAATAACCAACAGTATGGACATTTTTGTGTAACTTTTTATCCCATCGTTAATCAAGAATTTTGCAAGTAATGCTCAACCCTTTTCTTCCTCCTTTGAAATCTCTTCAACATTTCTTCTCTAGCCTTCTTAATAGCCTCATACAAATAACCCATTGTAGGTCTATCATCAGAATCCACAATACGCAAACTCTTATGAGAGGCTCAGTGAGTTTCACAACAGTACTACATTCTTTCTGAAAGCTTGAATCCAAAACCTGATCAACAAATTTCTTGGCATTTCTTTCTTTGGCATAGGCTGAAGTTGTCCATTCTCTTGAAATCACCATAGATCGAACTACTTCTTTTTGTACTAGAATACTTTGCAAAGCAATGAAGTTGGTAGTTGACGCCAGGCGGGGTAGCGATTATCCCGCGAGCTAGCCGTATCCAAGGACCGCAACGAAGAACAAACGAAAAACCAAAAGAACCAGAGAAAATACTCTGAAATTCAGGAAAATAATTTTATCCAAAACTCAATAATGAAAAAACTAACCCACAAACCGAGTTAGATAACCTCAAAAGATTAACCTAGATTCCTTATCATCTAATCTAAATTTGCTAAAATTGATAAATTATTATTTAAAACTAAACTTATCTAAATTTAAACTCTAAACAAATCAGATAAATCATAAAAATTCGAGATCAAATCGGATTCAAATCCTATCCTAATTGCGCATATGAAATACTATAAAAAATAGAAAAAAACCAAAAACCCTAATTCGGCTGATAAAATATTTCTAAAAATAAAAAAATAACTAAAATTCCCTCAAATATGAAGTCCCCATGTCGTGTGATTCTGATATCGATAGCCAAAGTTATGGCCAAAATACGGAACCACACCCAAAACCGACCCAATCTTGGAATTGACTAGGTAACTTCCCGTCTTTACGTTGACCTGCCAACCCGGCACCAACATTTGACTCGAGCCTCCTGCATCAGTCACCTCGGGTTGGAAAGAACTCGACTCAGAGTTCGACTGCACTTCTGTTGTTAGGTCTGGATCTTCGTGCTTGATCTCGCTCAAAACCCTAGAGACATAAAGTAGGTTAGTAGTGTTGGTTACCGAGATAGGAGGGCTTTCCTCCCATCTAGATGCCAACACAACGCTAGCCCCATCATCATCATTGATGGGCTCACCAATCTCCTCCTCGAGCTTGACAATTTTGTCCTCGTAGTCGTCATAGATGGGTGAGGTCTCCTCCTCGTATTCGTCGTAGATGGGCGAGATCACCTCCTCCTCATCATAGTCGTAAGTGGGTGAGATCTCCTCCTCCTCATCATCGTCGTAGATAGTTAGCCAAACCTCTGATCGCTATGATCATGGTGATGGACTCCCTCAGCCGGAACCTGCCCACGACAACCACGATCAAACTCGATCGCCGCTAGACGCCTTGATAACTTCATGACTTGCCTCTGTAAATCCTTAAACATCAAGTATTGGGTTAACTCCGCGACTTGCCTTTTTAGATCCTTGTTCATCACCTCCAGGGCGCTCCGTTGGTACTGGACTTCCTCAGTCGGAACCTGTCCACCACGTCGACCACGCCGACCATGACCTCCAGCTATTGATGCCAATGCCACAAGAAAAAGACTAGCTCTCTGATACCAACTGACGCCAGGTGGGGTAGCGATTATCCCGCGGGCTAGCTGGATCTAAGGACCACAAGGAAGAACCAAAAGAACCAGAGAAAATACTATGAAATTCAGGAAAATAATTTTATTCAAAATTCAATAATGAAAAAACTAACCCAAAAACCAAGTTAAGTAGCGTCAAAAGATTAACCTATATTCTTTATCATCTAATCTAAATTTGCCAAAATTGATAAATTATTATTTAAAACTAAACTTATCTAAATTTAAAACTCTAAACAAATCAGATAACTCCTTAAAATTCAAGATCAAATCGGATTCAAATCCTATCCTAATTTGGCATATGAAATATTATCAAAAATAGAAAAAAAAACAAATACCCTAATTCGACGGATAAAATATTTCTAAAAATAGAAAAATAATTAAAATTCTCTCAAATATGAATTCCCCATGTCATGCAAGCCGCAAAGAGCTTTCCGAATTGCGGTAGAACGCGCAATTCGGATATCGGTGGCCAAAGTTATGGCCAAAATACCGAACCACACCCAAAACTGACACAATCTTGAAATTGACTCGGTAACTTCCCATCTTTACGTTGACCCACCAACCCGGCACCAACATTTGACTCGAGCCTCCTACATCAGTAGCAAAGCAAGTTGGAGCAGGACGAAGTATTTCACACCCATTAGTATGCTTCCTCATCAAATGCAATGCATAACAATGATTGTATATATACTTAGTGATTTTGGAAGCATGATCAACAACATTACATACCTCATCCAACTTTCCAATGTCTTATAAGATTAAGTTTATGTAATAGGTTGCACAAGGAGACCAATAAAGTTAAGGAAACTCCCTTTCTTGTAACCTTCCTACTGCTACATAATTGGCTGCATTATCAGTAACAATGTGAATAACATTCTCTAGGGCCACAAATAAAACAACATCACTAAATAATTTATATAACAATTATGTTGTTTTTGAGCAATCTGAAGCATCAACAGACTTTAAAACATGGTACCTCATGGGCAATATACCAAAAAATTTATCAAGGTCCTTCTACATTGATCGGTCTATCCATCAGCCATTATGGTAGAACAAGTCCCGGCCCATGTTGCACGAAAACTCCCAACAAATATTTTTGTTTCTTTAACATTCTTTGCCAACAAATATACACGAATAGAATGAAAGTTGGGACCTTTGTATCTAGCACCCAAACTAGCCACAACTTAAATCATAGGTTCGAAAATAGACCGAATTAACAGTATTGAATTGTATAGAAGTATCTATCATCCATTTTGAAATGGTAATGTCACACCTATCAATTGTTTCCTTACTTTGCAATACACTTTTAATTGTTGGTTGAGCTCCTGGTGCAGTCCTTGGAATAAAATAATTAGAAACTCCTTTTTCTTTTTTATTTTCAAGGAAGTGTTCTTCCCACACTTAGGAGTGGGCAAGGCACTTGATGAAATTTCATCACAATCATTATCTGCCATGTACTCAGGACCATAAGGATGGTGCTCCTAAAAAAACATCTTGTGACTTCCTCCTTTTTTTCAGCATGATTATCAATGCTTTGTTGCATTTGGTCCCGAACATCAGGCGGTGCTTTCTTGCATCCTTCTTCTTTACCTTTAATGCCGGCTAAATGTTGTTTAAACCTATGTATTCCAACTCCTGAAAATATTATTTGGCAATATAAGAATGACAACTTCCCTCTTCCTGAGCTTGTATCAATAATATTGCAATGGCCCCAAGCGGGATCCGTTTTTCCTCTTGTGCTTTTTTTTTGGTGATGAACCTTGACTGCTAGAATCTATAGTGGGCATAGTATTTGGGGTTGGAGTAGAATCACTTGACCGAGCGCTATTTGATTCCATCTTGATAATTAAAACTCGTATGCCTTACAAATATTCCTGACAGTAGTACTGTTAATTCAGAATTGATTACTCTTTATGTTATTTCAGGCTTACCAAATTTAAGAAAGCAAACTTGTGATGGGTAGGCCAATGACTTTATGGAAAGGTTTTCACATCAAAGATGCAAAGTTAGACTGAAAGAAGAACCCCATTTGAATTAATTCAATGTATTTGGAAAACTATAAAACTAATGCCATTTGATACAGAAGTAAATTTATGAAAAATTGAATCGAAAACTCAAAACTTAAGATGAAATAACTTAATAATTCTAAATAATGTAATGCATTGTTGTTTTTGTATAAAATAACTCATCCTTAATTAATATAATTTTGCTAACATGTGAAGAGCTTCATAGCTTTGGGAAGTTCTCTTCTTTGGATCACCCAAAGACTTCAGATCATACTTCTTTGATTTGTAAAGGTATGATCAATGGCTTGGCTCTTTGGTCCCTGTTTTTTAAGAAATCAATTAGTAAATTGTTTGAACTTTTAATATATGGAAGTTGGAATGGAAGCAAAGAAAGAAATCAGTAAGAGTTTGTGGTTTGATATTTGAATCTTTGATGATTGATCCCTTAATCCTTCAATCCTAATTCCTAAATGTCGTGTGTGCTCTTAAAACTCAGGTTCGTGGAATGGAGATGAAGAACAGAATGGTTATGAAGAACGAAAGAAGATCTCCAAAGTTCAAATCATACATTCAAACGTTACTTGACGAGTGATGAGCTTCAGCCTTCATTTCTTCTTTTATTTTCTTCAACCAGTAGGAGAGCAAAGGTGGTCCGTGGAATGGATATGAAGAACAGTGGAAGAATGGTAAAGCTAGGCCTCGGCCAAAACAAAAGCCCTTTTTCTTTTCTTTTACTTTAATTTTTTATAATAAAAAGACATAAAAGCCCCTTCTTATTTTTCAACATAACTAAGAGTGTAAAGGTATTAATGTTAATTTGATGGTTTTCAAAAACCACCCTGTTCATTAAAAACCTGGCAGTTCAGCGGTTTAATATTCAAATCCGCGTTTCAACCCGGTTCATACCGGTTCAATCGGTCGGACTGCCTGTCCGTCCGGTGCTGATAACTATGCCTCCGACCCTGTGGACCACCTGTCCTCTTTTCGGTCCAGGATGCAGCTTCATGAAGCTCGGGATGAGCTCAAGTGTCGGGCCTTCATAACAACGTTCAAGGGCACCACCCAGACATGGTTCGACAACCTACCCCCGAGGTCTATCGGCTCCTTCAATGAACTGTTGGATATCTTTGTCGGCTACTTCACCACCATCATGAAGCCACGGCGCACCGACATGCCGTTTATTGACTTGGTGTAGCAAGAAATGGAGAGTCTCCGTGATTACCTACAAAGGTTCAACCTGATCGTCCTAGAGGTCCCAATGGTGGATAGAAGACTTGTGAGGCCTTCATGAGGGTCTTCAGGACGTCGTACCTCTAATTTTCCCTGCGCAAGCGGCTGACTGCTAGGATGGCAGAACTTCTCTTATGTCTCTCATGTGCCCGAAAATACATAAGCACTGAAGAAGATGTGCCCTAGGTCCCAGACCCCTCAAAGTCGGACAAGCCTAGGAGTGACCGACCTCGGGTACACGAGCTACAAAAACCGGCTAAAACGTAAAAACCCCCGGCCAAGGACAGTATGCAGAGGTCTAAGTCAGGTCAGGATCACGACTACACAGCTTAATGCCAGCCGGGCACAAATCTTACTGAGTATCGAAGAATCCAAGGAGCTGAAGTGGCAGCCCAAGATGAAGGGCACGGACAAGAGAAAAGACAGTAAGAAGTTTTGTCGCTTTCATAGGGACCACAAGCACGATATAGAAGATTCCATCCACCTGAAGGATGACATAGAGAAGCTGATCCGCAAAGACCACCTCCCATAATAACTATGGTAGGAAAAGCCAGAGGACTCGCCCCCGCCTTCAGAGGAAGGGGCCGCTAGGGTGCTCAACACCATAGCCAGAGGACCTGCTAGCGGAGGAGAGAGCAACTCCGCCCGTAGGAGCTACGCACCCTTGGGGACTTGGCCCGACACCCTCGAGAAGTAGGTGAGGACCGAAGTTCCCATCACATTCTCCAAAAAAGACCTAGGAGAAGTTCACCACCCCAACGATGTCGCGTTGGTGATCACGGTGAACATCATAATCTACGAGGTCCACCGAGTTCTGGTGGACAGCGGGAGTTTAACAGATGTCCTCTTCTGGGACGCCTTTGTAAAGATGGGGTTGGGCCCAAAACTCTTGCAGCATGCCAAGTGGCCACTGGTGGGATTCTGGTCCAGGCGCCACATTCTCGCTAAGGATTTCCAAAGTCCTTTCTCAAGGCCGGTCATCGCTTGCTCACTAAGGATTTCAGATGTCCTTTCTTAGGGCCCGACGCTACATACTCGCTAAGGATTTCTAAAGTCCTTTCTTAGGGCCGGGCACCACGAGTGTCGTATGATAGCCCTCCTCAAAGTCGGAGCATCCAACAACACCTCTTCAAGGTCGGGTACCAAGAGTGTCATATGACTGCCCTCCTCAGGGCCAGAGCCTCCAATGGCACCCCTTCAGGGCTAGACATTGCTTTTGTCGTATAACATTTGATAATTGTTCATTTGAGCACTGCTTTTTGGGAATTATTGCCCGTCAGTACTTAAAAAGTGTTTATTTTGATAAACATGGCAAAATATTGAGACCCCGGGAGAAAAGAAGTTTTTCAAGGGAAATTGATGCCAAAATGGAGCATGCATGGAGAAAGTACCAAGGCATACGGGCCTTCATACAGCCCATATGGGCGTTAAGAATTGTAGGTCTCGGCAGTCAATCTCCCAGGGTCGAACACCACCTCGTATGAGGCTATACGGGCTCTCATACGGTTTAACATACCGGCGTATAAGTCAACCTGAAAACTATAGGGCCCCCGTATACGGCCCATATTAATGCCCGTATGTCATAAGTTTCCAGCATTATACGGACCTAGGCAGGGGCAAAATTTTAAATAACGCTCTAAAACCCTAAAGTGGGGTATATAATCCGACTAATTAGGTCTTTAGAGAGGGAGCTAGATTGGGAGAGAGGAAACCTTGATTAGGGCTTGGGGGATTTTCATCACCAGCCCTTGGAGGAAGTGAAGGGGCAAAAGCTTAGAAGAGGAATCAAGAGATCCACCAACGGTGTATGTAATAGCATTTCTAATCATGAATCTTTTGATTGCCTTTATCTTTGCATTGGATTGTTGCTCTCCTTTCATAGAGAGCTTATTTTGTAGATACTTGGGTATGTTGAACCCTTGGATTATGGTTTTAATTGATGTTGTCTTTCTATGTTGAATGCTTGGTTGATTGCATTGAGCCTATTGGATGTTTTAATGTATGTTATTCCCTCTATGTTGTGAAAACTCGGAGAAATTTTCATAGTCCATATGAGGGAAGAAGTGAACGCCTCCCATGTGTAGACCATCTCCAATAGAGAGGATTGTGAGTATACCGGGAACCCGGGCACTAAGGAGGGCGAGTACTTATGATGTTTTATTCCTACAATCCTTCCAAGAATTAGGTTCCCAAAAATATCATCGGTAAGGCACTATGATTAGTAATTCACCTTGAAAAAGGGAGTGAAAGGCCTTAGGAACCCTTGCCCAAAATTCTACCAAGTATCAACATAGAGAGAGCTTCATCCATCTTTACAATATAAATCCAAGAGGGATTCATTACCCAAGTATCCCTTTTTTATGAATGATTTCCATCAAGGTTGATTCTATCCCATTTCTTGTGTTTTCAATTTCTTAATTTTAGGTTTAAAACACAACACTCACCTTTGGATCGGCTAGATATTAGACAAGTAGTGGGTATTAGTATTTCCTTCTTCCTGAAGATCGATACCCAACTTCATAGTCCATTTTATTACTTGATACGACCCGTGCACTTGCGGATTTTGCGCATCAAGTTTTTAGTTCCCTTGCCGGGAGATTAGGACTTCTAGGAAAGCTAGGAGTTAATTAATTTAGTCATTTTATTTTCTTTCTTTGTTTTGCTTTTTGTTCAATTGATTTCTTGGATACTAATCTTTCTCACTAAATTTTGTTGCAAGGTGTTGATGCATGACCCGTAAAAACACCAAGGGCTGTATTGAAGCGAGTAGTGAGATAGAAAGGACTTTACATTGAAGATTGAAAGAAGTGGAAGGATCAATTCAAGGATCCTCTTCAAAAGCAGAAAATTCTATACCTACTGAAGCTAGTGTTGAGATCAGAGAAGTACCCATCATGGAAGAAAGGAGACAAACATTATCCGAGTATGAGAGATCTCACTACATAGGGGAGGAATTTAGTATTCATCCTCCAAAATGTCAACATGAACAATTTTGAGATCAAGGCTAGCACGATGAACATGATAAAGAATTCGGCTCAATTTGATGGGAGGTCGGGTGAAGACCCCCATGCTCATATAGCAAAGTTTGTTCAAATTGGCAACATGTTCAAGATCAATGGAGCTTCTGATGATGCTATTAGATTTAGACTTTTCCCATGCAGTTTGAGGAAATGAGCTTATAGGTGGCTTACTTCACTTTCTCCCGGGTCTATTAGCACTTGGGCCATGATGCTTGATAAGTTAATTGGCCGATATTTCCCACTAAGCAAGGTCGCCAAGCTTAGATTGGACATCTCCACATTCAAACTGAAACATTTTTTGAAGCATATGAGAGATAAAAAAGACTTGCTTCGGCGTTGTCCTCAACATTGTCTAGATCCTTGTGCGAAAATCCGAACCTTCTACAATGGGCTAGACAACACCACGAGGCAATTAGTTGATGCCGCTGCTGGTGGATCATTGGGAAATAAGTAACCGGAGGATGCCGAACAAATTTTTGGAGATATGGCTAGCAATGAAGCTCAATAGTCTATAAGGGGAAAGCAAGTTAAAGTGGTTGGATCATTGGATGAACCAACAATTACAGATGCTGCTCTTGGTGAAAAAGCTGGACATGTTAAGAAGAAAAATTAGGCACTTACATCCAACAATAGTCCAAGACCAGCTACAGCCATGTTTTGCAATACATGTGGAGGGCGAAATGAGGTATCTAATTGCCCATATTGCAAGCACGGAATTGGTTCCCTTAGAGCATGTGCAAATACATGGGAAATGCACAAAAGTAACCGGATAGTCAATATAGAGCCTATGCCCCTAAATGGAACCATCCAGCACTATCTTATGTGAATCCACAAGTCGGGCAATATCCTTCAGGTTTCCAACACCCTCAGAAGCCATAAGAGAGAAAACTCAACATGGAGGAACTCATATTGAAATATATGCAAAACAATGATACCACAATCAGGAACTTGCAAGCTACAGTTCAGAACTTGAAGAATCTAGTGCGGCAAATTGCAAAGATCACCATAAGAGCACCATAAAGAGCACCATAAATTGCAAGCTACAGTTCAGAACTTGGAGAGGCCTCAAGGAAGCTTGCCGGGTAATACGGAAGAAAACCCACGGGAACAACTCAAGGCCATCACATAAGAGCACCATTAAAGTTGAAGACTCGGAACACGTTGTTAGTTCCGAGGAGAAAGGGAAGGAACAAGAACAAGTGGTGGAGGTACCATCTATACCCCCCTACCAACCTAAAGTACTATATCTCGCAAGGTTGAAGAAAGATAAGCAGGATGCTCAATTCGCAAAGTTCACAAGCATGTTGAAGCAATTGCACATAAATTTGCCATGGGTAGAAGTTTTGTCTGAAATGGCCAGATTCAAAATTTATGAAGGAACTTCCATCCAATAAAAGGAAATTGGAAGATGCAATTGCTGTCACATTGAATGCCCAATGCTCGGCTGTTTTGCAACAAACTATGCCCAAGAAGTTGAAAGATCTTGGTAGTTTTGTTGTCCCTTGTGTACTTGGTGAAGGGATTAGAAAGAAAGCATTAGTGGACTCGGGGGCGAGCATCAATGTAATGCCATATAAGTTGTACATGAAGCTAGGTTTTGAGGAACCAAAGCCCACTGGAATGACGTTGCAACTCACCGATCGTTCCGTGAGACGACCTAAGGGGCTAGCCGAAGATGTGGTCATCCAAATCAATCAATTTGTCTTTCCGGCTTCTCATTGTAGATGATGACGTCGATGTTCTTATCATCCTTGGACGTCCCTTCTTAGCCACTGCTCAAGCACTTGAAGATTATGCACAAGAAAGACTAACATTGAGAGTGGGAGATCAAGAGGTGGTATTCAAGCTACCCAATGCAATGTGACACACTATGGCTCAAGATGACACTTCATATAGTGTTGATGATGTTGACATGATCAGCTCCGAATACATACAAGACCTGTTGATGGTAGATCCACTATACTATTGTTTGGGAGACAAGGAGGAGGATTTGGAAGATGTTCAAAAGGATTTTGCTTCACCAAAGATCGACCAAGGGGCCGAGATAGAGAAATTGAAGAAGAAGCAGAGACTCAACATTCCCGCAAAAAGTTGGAAGAAGGTAAAGGAGAAATGGGTAAATACCATTTCTTCGGCTCGCACACTTTTGGAGGAAGGCTCAGGTATGAAAGAGAATACTTGTTCTATCTACTCTGACTTGGGCATGTTATTGTTTGGAGTCTTTGGACAATGTTTCAAGGGAAGAACAGATGAGAATTTCAAGGTATTTTAACCCCCACGAGTTAAGTTGAAGGTACGTCAAGCTAGTGACGTTAAACAAGAGCTTTTTGGGAGGCAACCCAAGTTCTTGAAAAATTTC
This sequence comes from Dioscorea zingiberensis, assembly GCA_026586065.1. Classification (NCBI taxonomy): domain Eukaryota; kingdom Viridiplantae; phylum Streptophyta; class Magnoliopsida; order Dioscoreales; family Dioscoreaceae; genus Dioscorea; species Dioscorea zingiberensis. The sequence continues at coordinate 36,227,872 of CM048818.1, forward strand.
TTTTTCTTTGTGCAATTTTCTTTTGGTTAGTTAAATTGTGTGCTTGGAATAAATTGATGATATGTTTCATATTCTTATTCACATCATCTTGTATCATCATAAAGGATGTCTGTAGGTTATATAGCCCTAGATTGAAAATTTTTGTTAGGTCCCGCAAGGAGGTCACGAATGACTTTCGGGATTGGCTGTATAAAACAAATCCAGATGTGTACAGGGTAGGATTGTAAACAGGAAGAGCTTGATCGGGCTCGGCCCAGCTCGAATTCGGCTCGAAATAGCCTAGCTCGAATAATTTTGCTCGAGCTCGGCTCGAAAGCTTGAAATTAAGAACTCAATTTAAATTTTGAAATCTCGGATTTAGTTTTAAATTAAAAAATTATTTTTAAATTAATTTTTTATATTATATATTATATATTATTAATTTTTTATTAATATTTATATTATATATTAATATATTAATATTAAATTTTGAGCTTTCCAGCTAAGCTCTGATGTGGAAATAGGAGAACAAACACCTTGATGGTGAACTTGAAATAGAGTTGAGTCATGAATTCTATTGCCCGAGGATGAACACTTATCATTTCTTTTGTTAATTTCTTTTCTTTGATTGAGGACAAGCAAACCTTTAACTATGGAGATATGTGATAAGTTTTCATTTGAGCGTAATTTTATACTATATTTATGTATGTTTTTCATGTGATTTTTGGGGAATTATGGCGCTCAGGTACTTAAAAAGTGTTTATTTTGATAAACATGGCAAAATATCGAGACTCCGGGAGAAAGGAAGCTTTTCAAGGGAAATTGAGACCAAAACGGAGCATTCATGGAAAAGTACCAAGGCATACGAGCCTTCATATAGCCTGTATGTGCCTTCATACGACCCATATGGGCCTGAAAAATTGGAGGCCTTTGCAGTCAATCTCCTAGGGCCGTACACCACCCAGTATGAGGTTATACGGGCTCTCATACGGTCTGACATACAGGCGTATAAGTCGACCTGAAAACTATACGGGCCCGTATACGGCCGTATGAATGCCCGTATGTCATAAGTTTCCAGCAATATGCAGACCCAGGTAGGGGCAGAATGGTAAATAACTCTCTAAAACCCTAAAGTAAACTATATAATCTGACTAATTAGGGCTTTAGAGAGGGAGCTAGCTTGGGAGAGAGGAAACCTTGATTAGGGCTTGGGAGATTTTCATCACCAACCCTTGGAAGAAGTGAAGGGGCAAAAGCTTAGAGAGGAATCAAGAGATCCACTAATGGTGTATGTGCCTTTCTAAGCATGAATATTTTGATTTCCTTTATATTTGCATTGGATTGTTGCTCTACTTTCATGGAGAGCTTATTTTGTAGATACTTGGGTATGTTGTGAAAACCCTTGGATATGGTTTAATTGATGTTGTCTTTCTATGTTGAATGCTTGGATGATTGCATTGAATCTATTGGATGTTTTAATGTATATTATTCGCTCAATGTTACAAAAGCCCGGAGAGATTTTCGTAGTCCATATGGGGGAAGAAGCGAATGCCTCTCCGTCATGTGTAGACCATCTCCAATAGAGAGGATTGTGAGTATACTGGGAACCTTGGTACTAAGGAGGGCAAGTCCTTAAGATGTCTTATTCCCACAATCCTTCCAAGAATTAGGTTCCCTAAAACATCATCAGTAAGACACTAGGATTAGTAATTCACCTTGAAAGAGGGAGTGAAAGCACCTTAGGAACCCTTGCCCAAGATTCTACCAAGTATCAACATAAAGAGAGCTTCCATCTTTACAATATAAATCCAAGGGGGATTCATTACCCAAGTATCCCCTTTTCATGATTGATTTCCATCAAGGTTGATTTGATCCCATTTCTTGTGTTTTCAATTTCTTAATTTCACCTTTAGATCAACTAGATAATAGACAAGTAGTGGGTATTAGTACTTCCTTCTCTCTGAAGATCGATATGCGACTTCATAGTCCACTTTATTCCTTAATACGACCACTTGCGGATTTTGCGCACCAACAGTCCTCCTTAGCTCCTGAGCCTCCAATGTAGTCTCTTAAGAACCGGGCACCACGAGTGTTATACGTCTGTCCTTCTCAGTGCTAGGATTCCTGACAACCCCTTTTGCGCCTTGCTCTCCTCTTCCGGGCTAGGGGAACAAGGTGGCTTGAAGGACTCATAACCTCACCCAAAGAGCACACCCGCGAGTAGGAGAGAGGTTGCCACCTTCGAAGCTTGATTGAGCCTAATGCTTATGTTTATACCGCAAGTGCACGGGTCGTACCAAGAAGTATAGTGGACTTTAAAAATCTAATGTCAAACCCACAAGGACCTATGTCACTAATCCTATCTAATTGTCTGCTACCTAGTCTATCCAAAGGTTCGGATGAAATTCCTAATCTAGTTGCTAAATTAAAAATGACTCGAAATCAACTTGGTAAGAATAGTGATGGCAATCAATCATTTAGGGGAGATACTCGGTCCGGATATTTGCAAGTAATGGCACGTATGGATTTCTACTTGAAGAATGTTGGTTTATGGACTAAGAGTTCCTACAATGCTTTCATACCCTCCATCAAGACAAGTTGCTAAACTAATACCCTCATTGCATTACCGTTCTAAGGAACCTATATGACGCCGGGCAGGGTAGTGATTAACCTGCGGGCGGTGGTAAACAGGGGGGATTGATAGAAGAGCAAGAAAAAGGGAGGACAAACAGAGAAGAAAAGTCTCTGAAACTTTAAAAGAAAAATAACTCAATAATCAATGAATAAAATTTAACCCACAAGCCGGGTTTAAATAGCTAAAAAAAACTAACCTAGATAATCTAGAAATTCTATCTTCTTATTCAAATTTGCCCAAATCGGCAAATTTTGGTCTAATAGAAAAACTTATCTAATTCTAAAATAACTAAACAAAACAGATAACTCCTAAAAATCTGAGTTCAAATCAGATTCATATCCTATCCTAAATTGGCATACGAAGTATTGCCAAAAATGGGAAAAAAATACCGAGAAACGAAAAAACGACGGGGAAAACAGTGGAATTTGAGTATGAAGGAAGGGTCCATCCAGCTTTATGGACCCCACGTGCGCGTCGAGACGAGCTTTGCGAATTGGGGTTGAGCGTGTGAATCCGATATCGGTAGCCAAAGTTATGGCCAAAGTACCGAAACGTGTCCAAAGTGTTCCCCAATTCCGGATTTGGCTGGATCACCTTCCGCCTTTACGTCGGTCCGCCAAGTAGTGGTATGCCAAAGCTATCATGGTGCAATCAGATAGCTCGGCATCGTTTGACTCGGGCTCTCCTGCATCAGCCTCCCCAGGTTGGAAGGAACTTGCCCTCAAGTTCGTAATAGGATCAGTCGACTCTACAAAACAAGGGCTCAGATCCTTCACATTGAAGATGTCAGAGGTCTTAAAATAACTAGGAAGGCGCAACCGGTATGCATTGTCATTGATCTTCTGCAGCACTTCACAGGGTCCGATCTTTTGTTCCTTCAGCTTGTTATACTCCCCACAAGGAAGCGATCTCGAGTGAGGACAGCCCACACTAAATCGCCCTCATCGAACAACACCTGACGCCGCCGTTTGTCTGCATCCATCTTGTACTTGGTATTACTCTCCTGAATAGCTGACTTGACCTGCTCATGAATAACCCGAAGGTGCTCAGCCATCTCATCAGCTCGGGGGTGAACACGACCAATTCGTGGGACGGGGGTGAGATCAAGTACTCCTGATGGGTTCCGCCCATAGACAACCTCGAATGGGCTCAAGCCAGTAGTCCGATTCTTTGATCTATTGTAAGCGATTCGGCTTGAGGTAGTGCCAGATCCCACTGCTTTGGTTTAGTTCCAGCCAAACTCCTCAATAGGTTGCCTAAACTCCGGTTCACCACTTCAGTTTGGCCATCTGTTTGGGGGTGGTATGCACTGCTAAAGTTCAACTGCGTCCCCAATTTTCCCTATAAGCTTCTCCAGAAGAGGCTAACGAACTTGGTGTCACGATCAGATATGATGGAGCGGGGGACACCATGCAAGCGAACAACCTCTCGAAAGTAAAGATGCGCAATGCGGGTAGCATCCATAGTCTTCCCGACAAGCTACAAAATGTGCCATGTTGGAAAATCTGTCAACCACCATCATGATAGAGTCTGAGGCCCGCTGGGTACGAGGGAGGCCCAAAACAAAATCCATACTGACGTCAAGCCAAGGGGCTTCAGGGACTGGCAAGGGAGTATACAGGCCTGCGTTGGTGAGAACTCCTTTGGCCCGCTGACACACGAAGCAGCGCTCCACAAAGTGAGCAACGTCGCTAAACAACTTCGGCCAATAAAAGTCTGCAGCTATGAGGGCGTAGGTCTTATCACGACCAAAGTGCCCCTCATTATGGAGTTCGCTCATGATCTGCTGTCGCAATGAACAGTCGGGGATGCACAGTTGCAGGCCACGAAACAGGTAACCGTTATGCAAAATAAAATCGTTACGATGTCCATCGGTTACCTCCTGAAAGATCCGCCCGAAGGAAGGATCACCCGCATACATATCCGTGAAAGCGTCAAACCCTGCAACTTTGGCGCTCATTGTGGTGAGAAGAGAACTGCGGCGGCTCAAAGCATCTGCTACACGGTTGAGGCTTCATGCTTGATGCTTCAGAGTAAAGGTAAACTCTTGCAAGTACGGCACTCACTTTGCGTACCGCCTGCTCAGTTTGTGTTGGCCATTGATGTACTTCAAGGCTTCATGATCGGTGAATAGGATGAACTCCTTCTGTATGAGGTAGTGGCGCCAATGCTTCAGCGACTGAACTATGGCATAAAACTCCAGGTCATAAGTGGAGTAGTTCTTCTTCGACCCCGACAGCTTCTCACTAAAGAAAGCTACCGGTCGTCCTGACTGGCTCAGAACACCTCCAACGCCAACTCCAGATGCATCACAATTGACCTCGAACACTTTGTCGAAGTCAGGAAGTGCGAGAACTGGTGATTCAATCATCTTCTGTTTGACCAGGTGGAAGCTATTTTCGGCCTCATCCGTCCACTTGAAATCACGCCCCTTGAGACACTGTGATGGTGGCAATCAGCGTGCTAAAGATCCGGATGAATCTTCTGTAGAATGAAGCTAGCCCATGGAAGCTTCGAACATCATGCAAGGTCCTCGGTTTGGGCCACTCCAAGATTGCATCAATCTTTGATTGATCTGCATGAACACCGTCAGTAGAAACAACAAAACCAAGGAATGTCACAGAAGTGGTGAAGAAGGAACACTTCTTTCGGCTGGCGAACAGGCGCTCCGTTCTCAGCAACTCAAAGACAGCGCGAAGATGGTCAAAGTGTGAGGACCAACTCGGACTATATAGATGAGGATGTTATCGAAATAGACCACCACAAACTTGCCCATAAACGGTCGCAAAACCTGGTGCATGAATCGCATGAATGTGCTGGGGGCGTTGGACAACCCAAAAGGCATCACCATCCACCTGCATACCCATGCTGTGTCTTGAACGCCGTCTTCCACTCATCTCCAGGCCGTATTCTGATCTGGTGGTATCCGCTCTTCAGATCGATTTTTGAAAAGACCTTCGAGCCGGATAGCTGATCCAACATGTCATCCAGGCGGGGGATGGGGTAGCGGTATTTGATGGTGATTTTGTTGATTGCTCGGCTGTCTATACACATGCGCCACGAGCCATCCTTCTTTGGCACCAACAGGGCTGGAACTGCGCAGGGACTCATGCTCTCTCGGATGTAGCCGTTCCTTAATAACTCCTCCACTTGCCGCTGTAATTCTTCGGCCTCCTTGGGACTGAGGCGGTATGCGGGTCGGTTCGGCAAACTAGATCCTGGGACAAGATCTATCTGGTGTTGGATGTCCCTCATAGGTGGGAGTCCTGGGGGAAGTTCCTCTGGCATCAAGTCCGCGAACTCCAGGAGTAACTGCTGCACTTCTATTGGCAGATCTGGATTCATGTCTGTGGCACTATGCATGCAAGGTAGCAATGCATAGACTACATCGCCCTGCTTGATCCCGCTTAAAAATCTGGACATAGAAAGTAGGTTAGTATTGGTTACCGGAGCAGGATGCTTTTCTTCTCTGCTAGGTGCCAACATGATCTTTTTTCCCTTAATGTTGAGGGAATAAGTATTCTTCCTTCTATCGTGGACCACGCTCTGATCATACTGCCATGGTCGCCCTAGTAGTAGGTGACATGCATCCATCGATACGACGTCGCACCATGTATTGTTAAAGTACCTCTGCCCAATAGAGAAAGACACGAGACATCGCCGATCTACTTTTACCTCGTTGCCTTTGCTCAGCCATGATAGATTGTAGGGCTTCGGATGTCGCTCTGTCTTCAACTGCAACTTCTGGACAACGTCTTCAGACACCACGTTCTCACAACTACCGCTGTCGATGATCACCTTGCAAACCTTGTCGGCCACTGTGCAGGTGGTGTAGAAGATGTTGTTTCTCAGCCAATCGTCCCTTGATTCATCCTTGGGTGCCAGGAGACTCTTGCGAACAACGAGGGTCTCATGGCCATCCCCAATCAGCACGTCACCAGCCTCATCATCATCGCCATAATCATCATAAACTGGTTCCTCATCCTCAGCCTTGATCTCTTCAATCATCAGGTTCTTTCCCTTTTGACTAGCAGGTTTCCGACACTCAGGTGATTTATGCCCCTGCTCACCACATCTATAACAATGAACTCCAGAGTTAGAACTACCTGACAGTACTTGCTGGACTGGGCGGGGTGCTTGAGGGCGAGTGGTCCGGCTACTCTGATCGCTCCTGATTGGTGGTCTTCTATTCTGCTGCTTTTCAACAGTGAGGGCGCGTTGGTATGCCTCCGAAACAGTCCATAATGAGTGTAGACTGAGAACATCTTGTAGTGGTTGGCGCAGACCTCCCAGATATCGAGCCACCAGTTGCTCCTCCGTCACAGAAAAGTCATTCCGCGCGATCAATTGGTAGAAGTCCTCTGTGTACTCATCTACCATCTTGCGATTTGTCTCAACGTATGAAGTCGTTGAAACAAGGTTTGGGTATAGCCGAAGGGGAGGAAGTGCCCCTTCATCTTCTTCTTCATTGCATATGAAATATTAACAAAAATAGAAAACATACCGAAAACCCTAATTTGGCGGATTAAATATTTCTAAAAATAGAAAAAAATAACTAAATTTCTCTCTAACATGACGTCCCATGTCGTGCGGGCCGCAAAGAGCTTTCCGAATTGGGGTTGAACGCCCAATTCTGATATCGGTAGCCAAAGTTATGGCCAAAATACCGAACCACACCCAAAACCGACCCAATCTTGGAATTGACTCGATAACTTCTCGTCTTTACGTTGACCCGCCAACTCGACACCAACATTTGATTCAAGCCTCCTGCATCAGTCACCCCGGGTTAGAAAGAACTCGACCCTGAGTTCAACTGCACCTCTGTTGGTAGGTCTGGATCTCCGTACTTGATCTCAATCAAAACCCTAGAGACAGAAAGTAGGTTAGTAGTGTTGGTTACTGGGCCAGGAGGGTTTTTCTCCCAACGAGATACCAACACAACGCTAGTCCCATCATCATCATAGATGGGCTCACCAATCTCCTCCTCGGGCTTGCCAATTTCCTCCTCGTAGTCGTCATAGATTGGCGAGATCTTCTCCTCCACATCATTGTTGAAGATGGGCAAAATCTCCTCCTCCGCATCATCATTGAAGATGGGATCTCTGCTCCTCCACATCATTATCATAGATGGGGTGGTAGATGGGTTGGCCAAACCTCTGATCACTATGATTATGGTGCTGGACATCCTCAGCCGGAAATTGCCCACGACAACCACGATCAAAATCAATCGCCGCCAGACGCCTTGATAATTTCTTGACTTGCCTCTGCAAATCCTTGATCATCAAGCATTGGGTTAACTCCAAGGCTTGCCTTTGTAGATCCTTATTCATCACCTCCAGGACGCTCAGGTCACGGTATTGGACTTTCTCAGCTGGAACTTGTCCAACCCGACGACCATGACCACGACCACCAGTCATTGATGTCGATGATGACGCTTCCCAGGAAGATGATGAGTTCTGGTACCAACTGACGCCGGGCAGGGTAGCGATTATCCCGCGGGCTAGCCGAATACAAGGACTGCAAGGAAGAACAAACGAAGAACCAAAAGAACCAGAGAAAATACTCTGAAATTCAGGAAAATATTATTAATCAAAATTCAATAATGAAAAACTAACCCACAAGCCGGGTTAAATTGCCTCAAAAGATTAATCTAGAAACATTATCATCTAATCTAAATTTGCTAAAATTGACAAATTATTATTTAAAACTAAACTTATCTAAATTTAAAACTCTAAACAATAAGATAACTCCTAAAAATCCGAGATTAAATCGGATTTAAATCCTATCCTAATTTGGCATATGAAATATTAACAAAAATAGAAAACATACCGAAAACCCTAATTTGGCGGATTAAATATTTCTAAAAATAGAAAAACATAACTAAAGTTCTCTCTAATATGATGTCCCCATGTCGTGCGCGTCGCAAAGAGCTTTCCGAATTGGGGTTGAACGCCCAATTCTGATATCGGTAGCCAAAGTTATGGCCAAAATACCGAAGCACACCCAAAACCGACCCAATCATGGAATTGACTCGATAACTTCTCGTCTTTACGTTGACCGGCCAACTCGACACCAACATTTGATTCGAGCCTCCTGCATCACTATTCTTGGAAGAGTTATGGGAATAATACATCTAAAAGAGTCTCTTACCTAAATACCCGATATCTCGGCGTATTCACAACCCCCATCTATTAAAGTAGATCTATATATGGGAGGCATTTGTTTTCTATGCCCATAAATCTTATTGTCACTCAGAGCTGTCACAACATAGAATATCAATATGACGTCAGGCGAGGTAACGATTATCCCGCGGGCTATCCAGATCCAAGGACCGCAAGAAAGAACAAACGAAGAACCAAAAGAACCAGAGAAAATACTCTGAAATTCAGGAAAATATTATTATTAAAAATTCAATATCAAAAAACTAACCCACAAGCCGGGTTAAATAGCCTCAAAGATTAACCTAGAAACCTTATTATCTAATCTAAATTTGTTAAAATTGACAAATTATTTTTTAAAACTAAACTTATTTAAATTTAAAACTCTAAACAAATTAGATAACACTTAAAAATCTGAGATCAAATCGAATTCAAATCCTATCCTAATTTGGTATATGAAATATTACCAACAATAGAAAAAAGACCGAAAACCCTAATTCGGTGGATTAAATATTTCTAAAAATAGAAAAAATAACTAAATTTTTTTCTAATATGACATCCCCATGTCGTGCGCGCGCCGCAAAGAACTTTCCGAATTGGGGTCGAACGCCCAATTCAGATATCGGTAGCTAAAGTTATGGCCAAAATACCGAACCACACCCAAAACCGACCCAATCTTGGAATTGACTCGATAACTTCCCGTATTTACGTTGACCCGCCAACTCGACACCAACATTTGACTCGAGCCTCCTGCATCACAATACCATACATCACATTCATTACGTTCTCAAAACATTAAGACATTAATTCAAATATAGAAATCCATACAAGCAAAGTTAAGTACTAATCCAAAGGTTCATCATATCCAAGTATCTAACAAATTAGTTCCCCATCAAAGGGGAACACAAATCCTAAACAAAGTTTTAGAGAAAGAAATGAAACATGATATGAAACACCTTTTCCTTCCACGGTTGGCAAGAACTGTTGGGGGATGTGTAGATTTGCCACAAAGATGCCCCCTCGATGCTTGCCTTCACCTTCTTGCTCCAAGATATTCAATGAAAATTTAATCTCCAAGATGGAGAAGGGATAGGAGCTCCAAGAGAGATGATGAGCCCCAAAAATCTAAAAATCAAGAAGCCCTTCTTCAAACCCTAAAATCTCTTCTTTATCGGGTCTAGGTAAATTTACATAAAGGTGTCCAAATCGGGTTAGCCCGGATTGAAATCTACCACACAATCAGGCCAGGTCGCGTCTGAATTGCGAGTCATACCGGCGGTCGTGCGAGCGCACGGTTGCTCACACGCTATATCACCAGGGTTATGTGCTCTGTTGTGTGACGACACGGTTTGCCGCACTACTCTTTGTAAGATTTGACTGTATATACTTTGAGCACTCATGCGGGTTCTTATGGGCGCATGCTCAGCAGCTGTACAGCTCTTTGTAAGATCTATCTATATGCTTCCACTGTGTTGTGTGGCCGAGAGGTGCTGGTGCGCGCGGGCGTTTCCTTCTTTGTGCGGGTGTGTGCAAACGCACACTCAACCGCTCGGCTTCAGTAAACATGGTATTCAGCCTCAAATTGTGCCGAATTGCTTCCATTTTGCTCTTGAGGCTCTCTAAGGCCCTGTGAATAAGAATTATTGCAAATTAAGACACTCTCCCTCCAAGCGCCGCTTTTTAGCCATTTCCCTTAGCCTAGGAAATTCCATACTCACAGGAAAGGAAAGTGTTCCAAAGTTGACGGAGGAAAAAGAGAATGTAACTACGGGTGTGACTGCTCCCGCCATTATAATGGGTGAAAGAGAGTGTAAAAATTGAACAGACGCCACTGTACTCTGAAGTCGTGTCCTGAGGGTGGTTATTGCAACGGCCATGATGGAGAACGATATGTGAAACGAATGCTCTTCGTAATCGCAGGTATGCCAACTTCTTTTTTTTCGACCCATAGTCCTTACCGGGTCCCCACTCTAAAAAAAGGCTCCGAAACGTTCTTGGGAAGTGCATGGGGAATCAAAGAAACCCATGAACTCAAAGCCAGGTTCTCCCAGAAAAGAATCTGGCCCCGATCGTTAGGCCGCGGGTCACCAGGTCCGAACATGGCAAGAATTAATAAGGGGCAAGCCCGTGGACAGACTGAAAGGTCTCACGCCTATACAGACCCTGACAAGAAAGGATGCAATTACCACAGACCCGTGGTTGAAAGTAAAGGAATATATTCAAGGAGTTTTTATTACAAAAAGTGTAAGTACATCATTGGATCAATTATAAAATGTCAAGAGTCTTGCATGCTCCCCTGATCTGGACATCAATAAGGTCCATTGACGCGGGATGGGCCCCGAAAGGCATATACTCCTGGCAAGGTTTGCCCCAGTCTCCCCAGGCCCCCGATAGTCTCAGATCCGTGGTGACGGAGAAGGGTCGAGAACTCAAAGGAATTCTGGAAATCGACAAAAGCATTGTTGGCGATAGCCTTCTTTAGTCGGACAAACTCTCGGGAACTCGGGTATTTGGCCACTCTGCGTCCTTTGCCCTCCAAAGAGCCACTTGGTGCTTCTCCTCCAATGTGTGGCCAGCCTCTTGTGCGCCTGCTCAAGCTGCTGCATGCTGGTCTCACAATCTTCCTTAAGAAAAGGTCAGATTCACACCTCTTATCCCGCTCTCTGAACCAAGACTCGGATTCCTACCTAAGATGCTTGCGCTCAGCCTCGTGGACCCGAGTCATTGTGTCCACAAGGGACCGCTACTGATAAGTCACGGTTGCCAGCTTGACCGAAGGCTCCTTCCACATCTGGAATGGTATGTCATTGTAGCCAATGAGGGAAGACAATTTTGCCTTCTAGGCCTCCAGCTCCTTGATCCCCTTGTCACGCGCTGCTAACTCGCGTTACACCTCCGCTTGAGACTGAGGGGAGGAATCGGAAGGCCCTGACTCCCCCCGAAGGCCCATCATCAGGATGTACCCTCTCTTCTACTCCTCCATGCTAAACCACTTTAGCATCTTGTCTATGTACACTATGAAAGTCCTAGAAACCTTTTAGATCTATCTGTATTGATCTTTATCCCCAAGATATAGGTCACTCCTCCAAGGACCTTCATGGAGAAATTCTTAGATAACCAAATTTTTACTAATTGAACAGATATGTCATTTCCTATTAGTAGTATGCCGTTTATATACAACACAAGAAACATGACTGTACTCCCATTAACCTTCTTGTATACACAAGGTTCATCTGGATTTTGTGAGAAATTAAACTCTTTGATCGTCTCATCAAATCGGATGTTCCAATGCTTGGATGCTTGCTTCAATCCATAAATGGATCTTTGAAGGTTGCATACTTTATTGCCATTATTAGATGTGAATCCCTCGGGTTGCATCATATAAACATCCTCGTTAGATTTCATTATGGAAAGTTGTTTTCACATCCATTTGCCAAATCTCATAGTCATAATGAGCAGCAATGGCTAGGAGTATTCTAATGGATTTAATATGGCGAAAGGTGAAAAGGTTTCATCATACTCAACACCTTGTCTTTGATGATATCGTTTCTCTACTAGCCTAGCTTTATAGGTAGTTAAATTGCCTTCCTGATACGAACCTCGCCAAGTCCTGATGAAACCCGTAACAAGATTAGCCCTTCGATCCCTCTACAATCATGTTTGGAGTGGAAGAGCTGCGACCCGTTGCTTATGAAGCAGAAAGAACATTGGTATAGCGAGGACGCCACAAATAGGGATGGAAAACCGTTTGTAAGTGTGAACGCCACAGGAAGAACCAAAGAGAATTTCTCCCACATTTTCATTTAAAACTAACTTTTTCCAAAATACATAGTTTAGCTAATATATAGGATAATACAAGAGAACTTGAAAATTCATACATTAAAATCTCTCAAAATTTCAAGAGACATTCAATGCTTAGAATATGAAAAGCCTTCCATGCGAAATTAAACTCTTTCCCTTTCCAAGACCTTCAAGTATGAGATGCCTTCCATGAAACAACTCTCAGAAATCTTTTTCCTCTTTGGAAGATACAGGAGCGAAACAATCAACCTATTGATACTGGAAGACCAAAAAGATTCTTCCAATGTCTCATTTCTGGGTCCAATGGAATTCGTAGGTATAGGAAGAAGCCCCATCAAATAGAGATTTTTTCTTTCGACCATCTTTCGATTGTTAATACGAGATATAAGGACCACTACTACGAGCAGTACTACACCTTTGATCGTGAAATATCGATTGCTTGTTGAACCCTGTGAATCACGTGAAAGTAGGATACTCCCAATTCGGGGGTCAAAGAGTTTCATATAGCCCAACTCTCTTCAAGCCTAATTAGTCAGTGCTTTAATGATGTGGACAAACTTTGGTTCTTCATTGATGGCGAGCTTGCACTCTTCTTTATGTTGAACCACTTGAATTAATCCTCCAAGAGCCTCTTTGAATCTCTCAGCCCGAGCCCATATGACTGGTCCAATGGTGACTTGAAGTGGATCTAGGACCTCTTTGTTAGTCCAAACTACGTTCCTATCACTTCCATGTAGGTTTTCTTCTAGAAAACCGACTTGCACCCAATAGGCTTAATTCCTTCAGGTGGATCAACAAAAGACCATACTTGGTTTTCGTACATGGAATCCATTTATTATTTCATGGTACTTAGCCATTTGTCAGAGTCTGAACAATTCAAAACTTCTTCATAATTAGTAGATTCCTCATCCTTTATGAGTAATACGTCATTACTTTCACTTATGAGATATCTATATCTCTCGGAAACCATATGTATCCCTACTAGATCTATGAGTGCTTGTGTATTAGAAGGTACAGCCGTTACTTTACCAATATGAGACTGGCTGTGAATCTGGATCATGCTATTGGAGCATCTCGTACTTCATCAAGCTCAATATTACTCCCACTATGGTCCATTAAGAGAAACTCTCTCTGTAGGAAGACAGCATGTTTTGAAACAATTACCTTTTGTTCCAAAGTGTGGTAAAACTGATATCCCATAGTTTCCTTTGGATATCCCACAAATAACCTGTCAGACCTAGCCTCAAGTTTATTTGACATTGTCCGCTTCACGTAAGCCGGACAATCCCATACCTTCAAGTGAGATAGTGAGGGTTTCTTGTTAGTCCATATCCCATATGGAGTAAACTGAACTGCCTTAGATGGGACTATTTTTAGTCGATAAACATCAGTTGCAAGTGCATAACCCCAAAACGATTTAGGAAGCTCTGCATGGCTCATCATTGTGTTGTGGCTTGTAAAGAGGAGTTCACTAGGATAATATCCCATTATCCCTGAGATAATCTTGAAACTCTTGGCTTAAGTATTCACCACCTCGATCAGATCTAAGTGTTTTAATTCTTCTACCTAGTTGTTTCTCTACTTCATTTCTGAATTCTTTGAACTTTTCAAAGACTTCAAATTTGTATCTCATTAGATACACATACCCATATCGTAAATAATCATCGATAAAGGTAATGAAGTAAGCATAAGCGCGTCTGGCATGCGTAGACATTGGCCCCCACATATCTGTATGCATTAGGCCTAATAAGTCTGTTGCACGTTCACTCTTTCCAGAAAATGGTGACTTAGTCATCTTAACCTTTAAGCATGATACACATAATTCATTTGATTCATAATTAAATGACCCCAAGTCGCCTCTCTTGAGCAACTTAGTTATGCGTTTCTTGCTTATATGGCCTAGACGACAATGTTACAAGTAGGAGGTTAATTGATTATCTTGTTTTACTCGTTTGTTATTATTTTCAATATTGAGTATAGAATTGGATAAATCTAATATTTATATACCATTGCAAAATGTTCCGGTACCATAAAGAACTCCATCCAACAAGATGCAACAACAATTGTTACTAAAAGTCAAATGAAAACCTTTCTTATTCAAACTAGAAATAGAAATAATGTTCTGTATCAAACTAGGAACATAAAAGCAATTGTCTTATTCTAAAACTAGTCAACTTGGAAGTGGCAATACATAAGTTCCAACAGCTAATGCAGCAACTTTTGCTTTATTTCCAACACGTAGGTCTATCTCTCCCTTAACCAGCTGTCTACTGTTCTTTAGGCTCTACATATCAGTTCATATGTGTAAGCTACATCCATATCCAATACCCATTGAGCCTAATGCTTATGCTTATAGCGCAAGTGCACGGGTCGTGCCCAGTAGTAAAGTGGACTATTGAAGTCAGATGTCAGACCCACAAGGACCTATGTCACTTATCCTATCTAATTGTCTGCTACCTAGCCTATCCATAGGTTGTGATTAAATTCTAAGCTAATTGCTAAATTGAAAATGACTCGAGATCAACTTGATAAGAATGATGATGACAATCAATCATAAAAGAAAGATACTTGAGCAATGAATCCCCTTCGGATATTTGCAAGTAATGGCATGTATGGATTTCTACTTGAAGAATGTTGGTTTATGGACAAAGAGTTCCTACAATTCTTTCACACCCTCCGTCAAGGCGAGTTACTAACCTAATACCCTCATTGCATTAGCGTTCTAGGAAACCTATATCTTGGAAGAGTTGTGGGAATAATACATTTAAAGTTTACTCTCACCTAAATACCCGATGTCTCAGCGTATTCACAACCCCCACCAATTGAAGTAGATCTATATAATTAGTTAGCCACTCGCATAAATCTTATTGATACTCAGACTTGTCTCAACATAGAATATCAATACCATACATCACATTGAATAGGTTCTCAAAACATTAAGACATTCATTCAAATATAGAAATCCATACAAGCAAAGTTAAGTACTAATCTAGAGGTTCATCATGCCCAAGTATCTAACAAATTAGTCCAACACAAAGTTTTAAGAGAAAGAAATGAAACATGATATGAAACACCCTTCCCTCCACCATTGGTGAGGACCGTTGGCGGGATGTGTAGGTTTGCCACAAGGATGCCCCTTCGATGCTTGCCTTCACCTTCTTGCTCCAAGATCTTTAATGAAACCCTAATCTCCAAGATAGAGAAGGGATAAGAGCTCCAAGAGAGATGATGAGTTCGAAGAGTCTAAAACTTAAGAACTCCCCTTCAAACCCTAAAATCTCCTCTTTATAGGGTCCAGGTGAATTTACATAAATGGTGTCCAAATTGGGTTAGGCTGGATTCAAATCTGCCACACATTCAGGTCAGGTCACATCTGAATCGTGAGTCATGCAGGCGGTCGTGTGGGGGCACGGTTGCCCACACGCTATATCACCAGGTTTGTGCGCTCTATTGTGCGGCAACATGGTTGGCCGCATAGCTCTCTGTAAGATTTGACTATATACACTCGTAGCACT
The DNA here is from genome assembly GCA_026586065.1 of Dioscorea zingiberensis. Lineage (NCBI taxonomy): Eukaryota > Viridiplantae > Streptophyta > Magnoliopsida > Dioscoreales > Dioscoreaceae > Dioscorea > Dioscorea zingiberensis. Next base: position 36,243,960 of record CM048818.1, read on the forward strand.
CGTGCAAGTGCATGTGGGAGCAAGCTCCGTCGCACAGTTTTTTGTAAGATCCATCTATATGCTTCCGTTGTGTTGTGTGACCGAGAATGCGGGTGTGCGCGAGAGTTTCCTTTTTCGTGCGGGTGTGTGTGGGTGCATGCTCAACCCCACGGCTTCAATAAACTTGGTGTTCAGTCTCAAATAGTGTTGAATTGCTTCCATTTTGCTCTCGAGGCCCTCTAAGGCCCTGTAAATAAGAGTTAATGCAAATTAAGTACCAATTGGCTAAAATTATTCTAATCATATATGCATAATGTACATGAAAGTGATATTAAAATATGATCAATTGAACGCTTTTCAAATATCCCCACACTTAAGCGTTTGCTTGTCCTCAAGCAAACAAAAAAATAAAAATTCAAGACATGAGAAGCGTTACCTCAGGCTACAAAGTACTTGCATTTTATTCTACTCAAAGCATTCACTATCGACACAAGCATTTTCCTATTTCAACACCTTGGACTTAGGTTAATCTCATGACACATTTTAGCATAGCTCTAGATAAGAGTTTCACTCCACTTACCATGTTCCCAAATCTTAGAATGGCAATTATACCCTCAATAAACTCTAGAGGTGAGGTTCCTTAAGGCCTTAAGTGCAAAACATCTAGCCCCTTTATGAAACATAAACTTTCTTTTTGTTCTTTTCTTTTTAATTTTTTTTACTTTTATCTTTTTCTTTTCATATATATTCCGATAGGTTATCCCTAATGGATCCAACTTTCCGAGGAGTCAAAGATTAACATAGAGTGTAGCTCTCCCTTTCTGAGTGATGCACATGTTGGTTAGGCACCATAACACCTAACTACTCAGAAAATTACAACTCTACATACACGGGCTCATGCTGATAAGTGACTTTTCAGCTTGAGAGATACTCTTATTAGGAGCCAAAAACTCGAGCTTACTTCGCCGCCAAGAGTAGAGGAGCACTATCTTGGTCTTTATTTTTATAATCTCTATGTACAAAATTTATTCACTTTTTCCAACTCTACTTGCAAGGGCTAGAAATTTGACTAGTGCCACGAAAACTCTTGGAGCTATTGAAGATAATACTTAACAATCTAAATCAAGGAAACATGGTCATGGGTTATGTAATGTCACTAGAGAATATATAATGGTCATGAAGATTTTCTTTAAGTGTCCAAGGTGTTTCATAGGAAAAATTTAAAAATTTTGCTCAAATGGTGCAAACTAAGAGTAAAATAAAATTGAATACAATTTTTCAACATACCGTCATTGGTGTACACTAAGCATGTATTTATACAAAGATATGCAATGAATAAATTGGATACTATCCCCACATTTAAAGATTTGTAATGAATTAATTTGTAAAGATTCACAATGAATTTTATAGTATCACACACACACACACACACACACACACACACACATATATGCACACATCCCCACACTTAAAATTTTGCATTGTCCTCAATGCAAACAATTAAGCATAAAAGTTGTAAAAGGAGAAATTGGAAGATGGCAAACGGAAACTTCCCGGTTAATTGATGATATTTTGCATTTTGTGAGTGAAACCGAGGTGAAGTTTGGAAGGTGACCATCATATAACATTCGTTGAATAGTCGTGCAAGCATGAAGGGAGATCAAAAGACACAACCGCATAATAAGAAAAAGTATGATATCTATTTAAGTTTAGAAAGGTGAGCCCTTGCTTATTAGTACAAGATCTAAGCAAGATAGTGCGACAAGTATAGGGTCCCGATCACTAATATATACAAGAGCAGCCGAAGTGGAGTGGTGGGGGGAGCTTATGCCTGTGAAGGCTGATGAAACGAGATAACAATGATCCGGCTTTAGTTCTTCTTTGGGGGGGGGGGGGGGGGGGGGTTGGATGGGTGCTGGTGCTGCGAGTAGAGTTCTAGGACAGGGGAGGCGTGGCCCCCAGAGGGGGTGTCGGAGCGGAGGTTCGTGTGTTGAGGATGGCGAGAATGTAGCCCATGTCAGCTCTTATAAGTCGGTGCTCTTTACGCATTTGCTGTTGGGTGTTAATGGCTTGTTGTAGCTTGATTTTTAGTGCCTCCAACTCCTGCAGGTTTGGATTATTGGGTCGGACCGTGGTGGTACTGTTCCGGTGGTGACCTAAGGTTGGAGAGGGAAGGGAATTGAGGAAGGTGGAGTGAGGAAGGAAAAAGATAGAGAGATTGGAAGGTTGGGGTGGCCAGAGCTTGGCTGGAGTATCGATGGTGGAAATGGGGGTCCCACCCATGCGGAGCCACCTTTTTTATCCTTGCGGGTAGTCATGCGGGCACACGACTTGCTACGGGTCGAATGTGTGATTGTGCGCCCTCATGGATCTATCACAATATATTTTACGAAGGATGCGGGCTCGCGTACAGCCACACGGTTGCCCACATGACCATCTCATGGAATGGTATGTGCAAGATTTTTAGGAATTTGAGCGTCAATTATTTATGATGATCTTAACTCCTCACCTCATCGATTTACAATTGGGGATTCACTAAATGTTGGATTGAGGACCCTTTACAACATTATTTTAAAGTTAGGACCAGACTAACGGTGCTAATGATGCACAAATTTCTCTAAACCCTTGGGTTGCCTCCCAAGAAGCGCTCGTTTAATGTCACTAGTTTGACGTTCTTGTTTAAATGTTCAAGGGGGTCGAGCAATTGAATGTTCCTATCGCTGTCCCTCGGAGTGCTGCTATCATAATACAGCTTCATCCGCTGTCCGTTTACTTTGAATGTGCCCTGCGCCTCGTCATTGATTTCTATCGCCCCATGAGGGTAAACACTCGTGACCGTGAAAGGTCCGGTCCATTGTGAGCGAAGCTTGCCCCGGAAAAGCTTTAGTCATGAGTTGAACAACAATACTTGATCCCCTTCCTTAAATTGCTTCCGCTATTTAATCAACTTATTATGGTGTTGCTTGGTTCGCTCCTTGTATAGCTTCGAATTCTCATATGCTGCACATCTCCATTCATCCAACTAGTTTAATTAGAGTTTCCTCTTTTCCCCTGTAAGAGATAGATCTCAGTTTAAGAATTTGGTGGCCCAGTAAGCTCTATGTTCTAATTCCAGCGGTAGATGACATGATTTCCTATAGACCAACAACCGGTACTTATATGCTGTCCAGTATGCCCGTAATGTATCATTCAATTTATTGGACTAATCCTTTACATGATATGATACCGTTTTCTCTAAGATGTGCTTCAGCTCAATATTAGATACTTCCACTTGCCCACTTGTTTCAGGATGGTAAGGGGTTGCAGTGTAGTGTATGACACTGTAGCATTTAAGGGTTTTAGCGAATTGTACATTGCAAAAGTGTGTGCCTCGATTACTGATGATAGCTAGGTTTGCCGAATTTGGAGAACAGTTTTTTCAAGAACTTGACTTTACCGCTGACATCATTTGAGGGTAATGCTTGTGCCTCAACCCATCTGGAGACGTAGTCTACTGCCACGAATATGAATTTGTTCCCATTGGAGTTCGGGAATGGACCCATAAAACCTATACCCCAAATATCAAATACTTCGCATACCTGGATTGGGTTTTGTAGCATCTCGTCCTTGTGAGATATATTTCCTGAATGATGACAGTTATGACATCAGCGGGTGAACCCTAGGGCATCTTGAAATAATGTGGGCAAATAGAATCCTGCGTCAAGGACCTTCTTCTCTGGGGACACATCTCCTAAGTATCTGATCGGCGCACATGTTAAATAGATGTGGATCATCCCATATATAGTGTCTAAGGTCGGCAAAGAAGTTCTTCCTTTGGTGATATGTGAAATCTCCAAGGAATTTCTTGGCTACCAGATAGTTGCCATTGTCAGCAAACCAAGGTGGTTCGGTTTCTTCATTTAGCTCCTGTAGTTCCTTGTTCAACATATGTATGCTATATAGCCGCTCCTCAGGAAAGGATTCGTTGATGTCTTCATCTCTTAATGTTTCTCTCTGTATGGGTTTTCCAATCGTGATAGATGATCTGCAGCCAATTTCTCGGCTCCCCATTTATCCTTGATTTCCAAATCAAACTCCTGTAGTAACAAGACCCATCGGATCAGTCGTTGTTTTGCATCAGATTTGGTTAATAGGTAGCGCAAAGTTGAATGATCAGTATAGACTATGACCTTAGATAATAACAAATATGAGCGGAATCTATCAAATGTGAACACTATAGTAAGGAGTTCTGATGCTGGAGAGCCCGAGTCAAACGATGCCGAACTATCTGATTGAACCATGAGAGCTTTAGCATACCACAACTTGGCGAACCGACGTAAAGGCGGAAGGTGATCGAAGTCCAGAATTGGGGAGCACTTTTGACATGTTTCTATATTTTCGCGATAACTTTGGCTACAAGCATCGGATTCGCTCGCTCAACCCCAATTTGGAAAGCTTGTCTCGACGTGCACGTGCTGGATAGATCTTTCCTTTATCCTCAAATTCCACTGTTTTCCCCATCATTTTCTCATTTTTTGGTTTTTTTTCCATTTTTGGTAATACTTCGTTTGCCAATTTAGGATAAGATATGAATCCAATTTGAACTCGGATTTTGTAGGAGTTATCTGATTTGTTTAGTTATTTTATAATTTGATAAGTTTTTCTTTTGAACAAAAATTTGCCAATTTGGGCAAATTTGGATAAGAAGATAGGTTTTCTAGGTTATCTAGGTTAGTTTTTTTTTCAAGCTATTTAAACCCAGCTTGTGGGTTGAATTTTAGGCATTGATTATTGAATAATATTTTTCCTTTGAAGTTTCAGAGACTTTCTTCTCTGTTTGTCTTTCCCTTTCTTGTTCTTTTGTCAATCCCCCTGATTACCACCGCCCGCAGGTTAATCACTACACAGCCCGCCATCAAGTTCTTTCTATGTTGTTGTTTAGTTCTCCTGTGCATCAGTGAGAGTTTTGCTAGCATAGTATCTAGGCTGAAATGCTTGTTTTGCCTTTTCCTCAGAACTGCTCCCATCTCATGGTCACTCGCGTTACACATTAGCTCGAACGGTAGACTCCAGTCAGGTGTTATAATAATCGAGGCTCAAGTTCTGTCTTCAAAGTGGTGAAGGCAAATAAGCATTCTTCATTGAAGTTAATAAATGGGGCATCTTTCTCAAGAATTTTGGTTAATGGCCTGGCGATTTTAGAGAAATATTTTACGAAGCGTCAATAGAATCCCACATGCCCCAGAAAACTTCGATAGCCTTAACTGATGTAGGTGGGGGTAACTTCTCTATTGTTTCAATCTTGGGCTTATCCACTTCAATGCCTTTATGAGAGCTTTTATGACCGAGGACAATTCCTTCCCGTACCATGCATGAAGTGACACCATTTATCGAACTCGTTCAGTTGGAGCTTTCTCTTTTCACCCGTAAGGGACGGATCACAGTTCAAGAATTTAGTGGCCCAGTAGGCCTTATGGTCCAGTTCTACTCGTAAATGATATATGCCTTCCCATAAACTAGCCTATATAAGGGGTACTTCAAATGGGTGTCTTATATGCTGTTCGGTATGCCCATAGTGCGTCGTCCAGCTTATCGGACCAATCCTGCAGTGATGTGCTATCATTTTCTCCATAATATGCTTCAGTTCCCAATTTCACACCTGCACTTGACGACTTGTTTGGGGGTGGTAAGGGGTTGAAGTGCACTGAACAACCCCATATTGTCTTAGAGCCTTGGCGAGTAGTGTGTTGCAAAAATAGGTGCCTGGTAACTAATTATAGCTCTTGGTGTTCCAAATCTTGAGAATAATTTCTTGAGAAACTTAACTACACTTCTAGCATCACTATTTTGGTAGAGCTTGTGCCTCTACCCACTTATCTACTCTTCTAGCATCACTACATAATCAACCACAATGAGTATAAATTTGTTTCTATGAGAATTTGGGAAGGGTCCCATGAATTCAACGTTGAATAAGTCACATATTTGGATAGCACTTTGCGGAATTGTATCACGGCGTGATACACTCCCCGAGCACTGACATTCATCACATCGTTACATATATCTTTGGGTATCATGAAACAGTGTTGGCCATTAGAATCCCAAATAATGAATCTTCCTTGTTATTTTAATTACACTGTAATGGCCATCGGTCGGTTTTGCATGGCAGTAATCCAGGATTTTCCACCCTTCTTCATTGGAGACACATCTTTTGACTAATTGGTTGGTGCATATGCGAAACAAATGAGGGTCATCCCAAATATAATGTTTCAACTCTGCAAAGAATTTCTTCCTTTGATTATAGGTGTAGCTTCTTCAAAGTGTCCCAGTGACCAAATAATAAGCATAATCCTCAAACCAAGATGGTTCATCTTCTCCATCTGACACTTGCAACACCTTGTTTATCGTTCGTATACTATATAGGCACTCCTCTGGAAAGGACTCATTAATGTCTCTCTCTTATTTCTCTGTGTGGAAACCCCAATCGGGAGATGTGATTAGCTGTGAGATTTTCCACCCCTCTCCTTGATTTCCAAATCAAACCTATCCATAATGACCGCCACGAACTCCTTGAAGATTGCAAGCATACATTGTTGGAATATAGCAGGAGCGTTGCATAACCCAAAGGGCATCTGACGATAGGCAAATGTACCATATGGGCAGGTAAATGTACTTTTCTCTTGATCATCAGGGGCGATGGGGATCTAAAAATCATCTAGGAAATAGTAGTAGGGGTGCCTTGCTAAACTGTTCAAGCATTTGGTAGATAAAAGGTAGTGAGAAGTGGTCCTTCCTTGTTGCATTGATGCACGCACAGGGTGCACGACAAACTACCCACAAGTGTATGGGGTTGATCAAGTAATATAGTACCCAAAGGTAGGGTTATCAATTGGAAACTAGTACTGACTATCTTTGTTACCTAGTTCAAAATTAGGAAAGTGATTGTGTTGATTGATTAATCTAAAGAAACTAACACGAACAGTTGGTAGATTGTGAGCAATTAGAGATGGAGCGTGGCACCTCGGATCCCAATCCCATAAGGTTCCTTTATAATAACTAAATTCTAAATACCGATTTCCATTGATTGACTCTTGGGAGTTCTCCAATTGCGCTATCTAGACACCGCATCGGATCTCTCGGTATGCGGATCAAACTCATTACCTATGTCTAGTTGTAATCTAACTAAGAAAGATATGGATCTATGCATAATAGAGATATGCAAGTCAAAACTCTAAGCACACCTATGCCTTGCTATAATATAACACGGCAATTGACCATGACTCATCATGCAAGGTATCATCATATAAATCAAGCACAGACTTCACAAGAATAATCAATATAGGGAAATCGATAAATAACATAATTCAATTAATAAATCATCCTAGGGTTCATGTGTCTGAGGCACCACCGAATGGCTTTAGCCGCTCCTGCAAATGGAAACATAGACAAAGATATTGGAGAAAGGCATAATTGAAAACATGGGGACTCCCTTGCTTGATAGTCTTCTCCACCATCAATCTCCTCTGAAACCCTAACGCCGCTCCGAACACCCGCCGAAGATTGTTCCACCAAAAGCCCCAAACTCTATGACTTCGGTGGGTTTATATAGAACTTTATCTGATTCGGCATGGCCGTGCTCATTTCACGCACACCCATGCTAACTCCCGCGGCCTAATCTCTACGTTTTGAATTTCTTGAAGTGCACGGATGAGTGCACGGCCGTGCCAGATTATATTGAGGCCGTGCACACCTTTGTGAAGTGCTCTTTTGACTTGTTTCACCCTGTTTCGTCCCATTTCTTGTTCTTTTCTCTCCGGGTGGCTATTTTACCTGCTCAATCATAAAACAAACCCAGAGGAGCACAAAAATAGAGGAATTGATGTGAAATAGAGGGGTAAGTGCAAGCGAATATGATGGAAATATATGTATATCTGTGCACTTATCATGCCCCCACACTTGAACTTTTGCTTATCCTCAAGCAAGGGAAATATATAAAGAAAAATAGATAAGTGCAAAATCTCTGATCTCAAAATAGTTGAGAGTCCCTCCGGTGCCTCGGAAAATACAATGTTGAATGTTATAAATAGTTTTTATAGAAATAGGTTTTGCCTTGTGCTCAAACCTCCTACGTGTGTATGCGTGTGTATAACCCTTCCTATGGTGTCGCTTACAACCCTTAAGCCCGACCTGTCTAGTCTAACATTTTTTAACTATTTCTTTCCCTGATTCTCTATGGTTGAGGGTATAAGCTTCATAGATCCAATGAGGTAGCCTTTTCCTTTGGTAGGTCATCAAGTGAACATTTGTGATGCCCAAGATCCGACTACTCAAAGATGACTTTCACACTTTAAAGGTGATATCTCTTTTGACCGACTTTTCTATACCGATAGGGCCTCCCTAATGGATCCGACTTTTCGGTTGTGGAAGCCGCTCTCCAATCTCTCTCTCTTTTCCTTCTATTTTTTTTTCTATCTTTTCTGTCTTTCTTCTCTCTTTTATTTTTCATAAATAACATAAACTAGTGGTCACAAACCAGGCAAAATCCAAACCTAAGCAAACAAGTGACAGCACAGTTAGGGTTTGTGCTCAAATTTTGTAAGGTGTCTAGTAAAGTCAAAATTATATAGTTTACTTTTGCAAAAATTAGCTCCCATTAATTTGTTCATAGATCATCCTAAATCAACACTTATCATAAACGATATAATTTCCAATGATTAATCCCTCCCTCCCTCCTCCTCCCCACACACACACACACACACACTTAAATCGTGCATTGTCCCCAATGCACACAATATATGCACTAAAAAGTGTATTTCATGTTAAAACAAGGTAGGAGAGAAAGGGTGACCTTAGCTCTGTGTGCATCGTGATGTGTTGATTCGTTAGGTTGTGTTTCCTGTCAAGTGTGAGTTTTAACTTTTCCTGAGATCCATGAAGGCACAAAAAGTGAAACTCCATCACATATAAAAAGACTAAAGCCTTTTATAAATAGACTGACTCAAAGAAAAAGAAAATACAAATATGGTGAATAAATAAATAAATAAAGATAAAGATAATGCTCATATGCCCAGGTCCTCCTCCTCGATACTATCAAAGGAATCATCAGAGTCCTCCTCGTCCGTGTCCTCTCTAGCGGCACTATCTCTAGTGGCCACGCCCGTGTCTCCTCCGATCTGAGTTGATGGTAGTGGTGGGGGTGGATATGCTATACCCTGATGATCTAGGGATAGCTGTGTGTCCTGCACCAGCTAGATGAGGAGGGTATCTCTGTCTGCCTGGGTTAGTGCTTGTGCTAGTTCTGATGCTGGTGTTACTAGAGAAGAGGATGTACTCGGCCCTGTTGTCGTTGCCTCCTGCGGCTCAGGCCGCTCGCTGAGTGCCGGTGGCTTAGTATGGGCGAAGACTGTGTATTAGACACCCTGAGATGTTCGTGTGGCCCGCACTGATAAGCATTTAATTTGATCATATTGTTATACCACTTTTTTGTACACTATGCATGTGATTCTGAGTAATTTTTGCCCATTAATACCTAATTAGTGTTAATTCTTACTTATAATGTTTGCCGCATATACACAACAAATACACTTCCATAAAAAAATAATGGCACAGGAATTAAAACATTCCAAAACTTTATTCATATACAATCCAAAATACGTCCATACATAGTTCAATAACAAATCTGAAACTCTCAAATAAGCTCTCAATAATCTGTTGCTTGAGTTTCAATTAAGCACAATCTGGAAAAGCCGCTCATAACCACTCCAATTTTGTTCCTGTGGAGCATGCCCCTCCACTATCCCCCACCAACAATCAACTTTGACACCATCAACATTATTAGAGTTCAATATTCTCAGTTGCTTTAGTAAACCATCTAGATCAACCAGCTCACACTTCATGTTGACAACACCAAGCTATCAAAAAACACACAATGAAAATCAGTATCTTTAATACCGAAGAAACTTATCCAGATTATCTCCCATACAATCATTCCACTAAGACAAGTAAAAGAACTCACAGGAAGCATCACATAAACAAGAACGTAAGGCGTGCCCGTAAAATCATGGCTTAGGATATTTGTCAATTGCCGCACAGTCACCTCTCATGCGATCACCCCTTCTCTTGTCCGACACCATGGCCTGGGATGAATGTGGAGAAGGGCTCACTGAAAACAGGTTCCTCGATTAGGGTTCTCATAGGGAAGATGGTTCTCAATGGAGAAGAGTATCGTCCGATCGATTACGGTTCAAAGGGGGAGAAAAGTGCAGTTCAGATTTTAGGGTCCACAAGCGACTAGAAGAGGTGTTTTGGAGCACAAAATTTAAAAAAAAAAAGCCATGTAGGAATGCTGACGTGGCATAAGTTTAGTGACATGTTATGCCACGTCAGACTCCCAATATCGGCGTGACATTGGGTGACCCAATTGAACTTAAAACTAAAGTTAGGGTACTAAATTGAAATTTTCCATAGTTGGGTGACTCAAATAAGAATGCCCGAATAGTTTGTTGACTATTTATGTAATTTACCCAATTAGAAATCCATAAATGCCCCAATTTATGAATATCTAGAGGGGATTCATTGCTCGAGTATCTCCATTTTATGATTGATTACCATCACTACTCTCATCAAGTTGATTTCAAGCCACTTTCAATTTGGAAATTAAATTAGGATCTCAACAACCCTTGAATAGGCTAGGTAGCAGACAATTAGATAGAATTAGTGGCGTATTCGACTTTCATAGTCCACTTTACTACTTGGTACGACCTGTGCACTTACGGTATAAGCATAAACATTAGGCTCATATCAAGTTTTTGGCACCATTGTCGGGGACCTTTAGGTCACTAAGAATACTAAGAGTCTGTAAGTTAGTCTTAGTATTTGGTTTCTAAAATTTTCTTTCTTACATTTTATTTTGCTTACTCTGATCGTTCGCACCACTAATTCTTGTTCTTTCTTGTTTGTGCAAGGTACTGGTGCATGACCTGAGAAAATCCAGCGGGTTTGGTAGAAGGCGATAGCGAGATCGAGTGCACTCTGCACCAAAGAATTAGAGAAGAACATAGCTCACCACAAGAGATAACTCCGTGATGTGGACATCAAGGCTAAGGATCCAATTCAAGTCCCAACAGGACCGGTGACGAGGGCTCGAGCTAGAAGATTTAAAGAGGAGCTTAGCAACTTGGCATGGAGAATTCTACAACAGAAAGAGAGCGTGATCACTACTGATGGTGAACAAAAGCTGGTCCTACTCATCCAAGCCGATTCCACTTAGACGCTTGATGAAGATTTGGTTCCCATAAGATTGATGAAGATTTGGTTGTCATTTGTTTTGAGTTTAATATGTGAACTAGAGTCTTTTGTAATTGCCTAGTCTTGCTGGGCTTTGTGGGCCTTTGGGCTGAAGTTGCTCTTTAGTTGGTTGTTTTTTTCTTTTATCTTTAAGGGTAGTTTTGAACTTTTACTTCTTAGAAGTTCTCTAGGGTTTTGGGCTATATATATAGCCCCATGTAGCATCCATAAAACTTCAAATTTTTGATCTATGAGCATTTGTGAGGTTTTCTTCTTGATTTCTTGAAGAAACTTTTTTTAAGAACTTATCAAGGGTTTCCTTGTGGCGTTCAAACTGACTTATCAATTGGATTTCCATCTCCTTTTGTGGCGTCATCCCCTTACCAAGGTTCGTGCTTTGCTAAGCATTGGGTCGAGGTTTCCATCCGTTCTTCTTGAATCCGTGGCTTTTCTTCTTCTTGCCAAATTTGTTTTCGGGTTTCGTCACAATCGTTGGCGGGGTTCGTATCAGTTGGTATCAGAGATAAGTCCATCCTTTCGACCTATCTTCTATTGATTTCTGTTCATTTCTCTTACAAAAAAAAAAAAAAATTTGCATCTAGATGTTTCATTGATTGAAGACGCCCATATTTTTGTTCTTGCTTTGAGATAGGGATTTCTTTCTTTTATGAGATTCCTTTTATTGATTCCGAAATTACAAAATAGTTTGTGAAGATCTGAGTTTGTGGAAATTGAAGAACTGAGTTTCTGAAAAAAAAAAAAAAAAAGGGAAAAAAAAGAGTAGAAAAGGAAAGAAGAATAAAAAAAAAAAAAATCGTTTTGAATTGCCAGAAATTCTTGAAAAGGTAATGAGGATGCCATTCTTGAATTTCCAAAATTTCTTGATTTGTTTCGGTTTGAGTTGCCATTCTTGAATTTCCAAAATTTCTTGATTTGTTTCGGTTCGAATTGCCATTCTTGAATTGCCATTCTTGAATTGCCAAAATTTCTTGAATTGCCAAAAATCCAGCCCATTTCTTGAATTGCCAAAATTTCTTGATTTGTTTCGGTTTGAATTGCCACTTGAACCCTTTGATGATGGTTTTTGATTAAGTTTTGAAAGAACTCAAAGAAGAAAACGAGTGGAAAAAGGCAGCGAGGTGAGATCATTTGAGGGTAAAAGCCAAATTGATTGAGTGATACACGAGTGGATTTGAGTGAATTATTTCTTGGAGTGAAATACGTGAGTTTTTGTGGTGAGGGTAATTTTTATCTAACATTGCTTACAGGTTTCCATCATGTCTCAAATTTCAGAGAGAAACACAAGCGAGGAGAGTACCCCTCCAACTATTCCGAATTTGCAAGTGCAAGCTCTAATTAGGGAAATGAGAAGGATGATGAGGGCGGAACTTGAGCAAATACATGAGAGGATGGATAGGGTTGAAGAGAGAGCACAACGGGGACAGCCACCGGTTGTTCCAAACATCCCAAGGAGAAATAGGGTGCCCCAACGGGAGGTTTAAGGTGTGGGGCGTTTGAAGTGGGAAATTTCGATGAAGACTTTGATAGGATGTCAACGGGCAGCCCTAGGAGATATGGTCGAGATAGAGACGCTCGGAATCGAGTAGACAACAATTTGGGTAGTATCAAGATGAGGATTCCGGCATTTCAAGGAAAGAGTGAACCCGAAGCATACCTTGAATGGGAGAAGAAGATGGAGTTGGTTTTCGATTGTCACAACTACTCCGAAATGAAGAAGGTAAAACTTGCCGCTATTGAGTTTACTTATTATGCTATTGTGTGGTGGGACTGGCCAGGCCAATAGGAGGGGAAGTGGAGATTTGCCTATCGAGACTTGGGATGACATGAAGAGGGTGTGATGAGGATCGCTTTGTGCCATCTCATTACTACCGGGATCTATACCTTAAGCTTCAAGGTCTTCGACAAGGTTACAAAAGTGTTGATGAATATTATAAAGAAATGGAGATGGCTATGATTCGGGCCAATGTGGAGGAGGATCGGGAGGCAACAATGGCAAGGTTTTTGAATGGGTTGAATAGAGAGATTGCTAACATGGTTGAGCTACATCACTATGTGGAGTTGGAAGACTTGGTGCATATGGCAATGAAGGTTGAGAGGCAATTGAAGAAGGGTGGTACAAGTGCACGTCCGAGACCCACCCCACAAAATTCTAGTGCAACACCATGGAGGCCGAATTATCCAAGGAAAGAAGAAAGTAATTCCAACCCCAAGGCCAAAACTGAGCAAAATTCAACCACTACTTCCACGGCTTCTCAAAGTAAGACACCCACAACTTTGTCTCGTTCTAGTGAAATTAAATGTTTCAAATGTCAAGGAAGAGGTCACATAGCTAGCCAATGCCCGAACAAGCGGGTTATGGTGATTCGGGAGAATGGGGCAATAGATTCTGAAGATGAGGGTGAGCTAGATGACATTCCACCAGTGGAGGATGATCTTTGGGAGAAGAGGAGTTTGGGGCCGAGCATGGTGAGATGCTTGGATTAGTTGCCCGTGAGAGCCTTGAACTTGCACGCTAAGGTGGAGGAAGAAGAAGTGCAAAGGGAGAACATCTTTACACTCGTTGTCATGTGAAGGACAAGGTATGTAGTGTTATTATTGATGGTGGTGGTTGCACTAACGTTGCTAGTTCTTCCATGGTTGAGAAGCTAGGGCTCCCAACACTCAAGCACCCCCGGCCCATACAAGTTGCAATGGCTGAATGATAGTGGTGAAGTGCGGTTACTAAGCAAGTTGTGGTGCCATTTCGGATCGGGAAATATGAGGATGAAGTGTTGTGTGATGTGGTACCCATGCAAGCTGGGACATCTCCTTTTAGGAAGGCCTTGGCAATTTGATAGACGTGTGCAACATGATGGCTTCACCAACAAGCACTCCTTCACTTTCCAACAACGAACCATCACTCTAGCTCCGATGACAATCAAACAGGTTTATGATGATCAAGTGATGATGCAAAACTAAGTGATCAAAAAGAAAATGAGAGATCAAAAGAATTTGAGTGATCACAAGAGAGTGAGTGAAGAGATGAGTAGTGGTGAGAAACAAGAGAGCAAGGCTGAATCTAGTGAGAGAGAAAAGAGAGAGATGAATTCAGCCAAAGAGGGAAAAATTAGAGGGAAAAAGAAATTTCTATGCAAAAACAAGTGAGGTTAAGCGAAGCTTTTCTTGCAAAACGGCCGATGTTTGTACTTATGTACAAGGAGGCCCTTTTAAACACTAACCAACCGGACTCTTCATTGCCTAGTGTTGTTGTTTCTATTTTGCAGGAGTTCGAGGATGTGTTTCCTGAGGAGGTACCACATGGCTTACCTATCCTGGGATAGAACACCAAATTGACTTTGTTCCGGTGCTTCAATTCCAAACCGACCCGCATATAGGAGCAACCCGGAGGAGACAAAGGAACTCCAAAATGCAGGTTGAAGAATTGATGGAGAAAGGGTACGCGGAGAGAAAGCATGAGTCCTTGCAGTTCCGTGATTCTAGTTCCTAAGAAGGATGGGACATGGAGGATGTGTATTGATTGCCGAGCCATCAACAACATAACGGTAAAGTATCGACACCCCATCCCTCGTTATATGTTAGATGAGTTGCATGGATCTTGTGTGTTTTCAAAAATTGATCTTAAGAGTGGGTATCATCAAATCCGAATGAAAGAAGTTATGAATGGAAAACGGCATTTAAAACTAAACATGGATTGTATGAATTGTTAGTCATGCCATTTGGCTTAACTAATGCACCTAGTACTTTCATGCGTTTAATGAATCATGTTTTACGAACTTTCATTGGAAAATTCGTTGTTGTTTATTTTGATGATATTCTGATTTATAGTAAGAATTTGCATGATCATGCTTCGCATTTGCATTTGGTTTTGGATGTCCTTAGGAAAGAGAAATTGTATGCTAACCTCAAGAAATGTACCTTTTGCACCGATAAACTTGTTTTCCTAGGATTTGTTGTGAGTGCTACAGGTATTGAGGTTGATGGCGAAAAGATCAAAGCCATCCAAGAGTGGCCGACCCCATCAAGTGTGAGTCACGTTCGCAGTTTTCATGGACTTGCTAGCTTCTATAGGAGATTCGTGAAAGATTT
>CM048818.1:36261807-36386807 GCA_026586065.1 Dioscorea zingiberensis
TCAGAGTCCGAAAATGTCTCTCCTACAGAAGTGAATATCGAATCGAGAGAACCCCCAGTCATGGCGAAAAGGAGAAGAACATTATCCGACTATGAAAGATCAGAGTACATAGGGGAAGAATTCAGTGTCCACCCATCTTAGGTTGCAAACGATTTCGAGATCAAGACGAGCACAGTTCAAATGATTCAAAATTAGGCCCAATTTGACAACACCCTGACGAGGACCCTCACGCACATCTGGCGCACTTTATTCAAAATTGCAACATGTTTAAGATTAATGGAGTCTCTGACGACGCCATCCGCTTGAGATTATTCCCATTTAGCTTGAGAGAAGTAGCATACCGTTGGTTCACCTCGCTTCCCACAGGAAGTATAAGAACCTGAAGGGATATGTTGGATAAATTCCTAGGTAGATACTTTCCTCTGAGCAAAGTAGCACAAATCAGACATGAAATCTCTATGTTTACACAAGGTGAGAATGAGTCGCTGTTCCAAGCCTATGAAAGTTTCAAGGACTTATTCAGATGCTGTCCACACCATAGTAAGGAGCCATGGGATAAACTCCACACCCTGTATAACAGGTTGAACTATCACCAAGGCAGCTGGTGAACGCCGTAGCTGGCTGTTCCTTAGGCAACAAATACCCCGAGGATGCTAAGCAGTTCATTGATATGGCCAACACCGAGTCATCATGGTCGTCAAGAGGGAGACAACATGTTCGATCAGCTCACATCAGGAGGATCGTCGAGCTCAGTTGCAGCTATCTCGTGTGGTACCTGTGGAGGTGGGCATGCTTCATCGCAATGCTCCATTGTGAGGATTGAAGTAGCCCCTATGCAGGAAATTCAATACAAGGGTAACCCAAGACCCCAAGGTACCCGATTTATATCCTATATGCCTAATTGGAATCATCTGGGGTTATCCTAAGGCAATCTCCAAGGATCATCCACCCCTCCGGGATTCAATCCCTTACCTCCAAAAACCTCAACAGTCCAAACACACCACAGAGGATGTTTTAGCTAGGTTCATGGTGACCACAAATGCAAGATTTGAAGCAATCGATACCACTTTGTGAAACGTGCAAGCAAGTATTCAAGGTCTAGCAAATCAAGTTGGGCAATTGGCTAGAAATTCATCGGAAATACCTCAAGGGAGCTTACCTAGCAATACCAAGGAAAATCCACCCAAGCAGCTAAAGGCTGTCACTCTTGGAAGTGGTAAAGAGGTGGAGCTATTGGTCAAAAAACCTGGAAGGGTAGACACCCAGGTGGAAACTGGTGAACCATCTGGAGTTAAGGAGAGCGTTGTCAAAGAAAATCAAGAAAAAGATAAGGAAATGGAACTTCCACCGACTCCTGAGTATCAACCCAAAATTCCTTACCCTGACAGATTAAAGAAAGCAAAGGATGATGATGCCTATTTCAAGAAATTCTTGCAAACAATCAAGCAGTTACATGTGAGTATACCTCTAGTTGATGTACTTTCTCAAATGATTAAATATGCCAAGTACATGAAAGAGCTATTAACTAAAAAGAGGAAGTTAGAAGAACTCGTTGCAGTAACTTTGAATTCACAATGCTCGGCGGTATTACAACCCAACCTACCAAGGAAGTTAAAGAAACCTGGTAGTTATGGTTAATCCCTTGCGTCATTGAGGATGGTGTGGAGGAGAGCGCTTTAGCAGGTTCAGGCACTAGCATCAATGTCATGCCTTACAAGTTATTTATGAAGCTGGGGTTGGGAGAACTCGGGGCTACAAGGATGACCATTCAGCTCGCAGATCGCTCTATTAAGAAACCACGAGGAATGGTGGTGGACGTATTAGTAAAAGTAGACAAGCTTGTATTCCCCGCTGATTTTGTGTTACTGGACATTGACGATGATGTTGAAGTTCCCATCATCCTAGGAAGACCGTTTTTGGCTACTGCAAAAGCCTTACATGATCACGCTGAAGGCAAGATGTCGTTAAGAGTGGGTGATAGCATAGTGAAGTTAAAGCTTCCTACTGCAATGCGGCATACACATGACCACGATAACACATCTTATTTTATAGATAATCTTAAACTGATCTCCGATAGTTGCATTCAAGAAGTGTTAGCAATTGATCCACTCGAGGAGTACCTAGGAAAACTGGATGACGAGAAGGAGAAATCTCTAGAAGGAAATCCTGATTTCGTAAGTAAAGGCTGCTAAGGACAAGAGAGGAACAAAGATAAGGGATCAAAGAAAATATTTCTCCAGCTGTTATTCTGGAAGGAAAAGGACAAGGAGAAGAGCCATGAGAAAACCATCTTCCATACTAAGCCAGGACATTCAACAAATACCTGATATGGTGAATCCCCCGTTTACTCCAGCTTAGGGTTCTTATTGTTTGGAAATTGCTTCAAAGGGGGAGTTCGAGAGGGGATTCATGCGTTTGATCCTTCCGTGAACAAAAAAGAGAAAGAATGTCAAGCTAGTGACATTAATCAAGCGCTTCTTGGGAGGCAACTCAAGTCTCTAAAATTTCTTTTCTTAGGATTTGTATAGTGTTAGTCTAGGGATAGTTAGTTGTCATCTTGAAATAAGTGATCAAATCCTTTACTCCCTCAAGAACCTAGAGAGAGACCTCAATCTCATGTCAACAGGGTATGTTTCGGAGCTTAGAAGAATGGGCAAGGATATAGAGAGGAGTTTGGATGGGGTACCGAGGAAATTCACTAATTCTACTGCACAGGGAAGTCATGCGTATACCCATGCGGGCCCATGAGCCCATAAAACGCTTTGTGCAGCTTAGCATGCGCCCACATCGACCCGTAAAATGCTTCGTGCGGCCTAGCGTGCGCCCGTATAACTGCCCGCACGACGCACGAATAGATAGACTACAGGCGCAACCATTCACCTTCCATCTTTACATATAGCCGTAGCCGCACCCACCTGAATCGTACTCCCTGCAACAGTGAAGAACACTCCTTCCCTTTTCCCTCTTCCTCTCCCTCTCAATTTTGCTAGATTCAGCAACGATTCAAGGCGAATCCAAGGTAAACACCCCTCTTGAGTTCAGTTTCCCATTTCTAGGGTTCTAGGTTTTTTGCAGCGATTCCTCCCATTTACAGTTGTTTCAAACGTTTCCATGCGTAGATGGTCATTAACGTATCAAGAATGAGTTTTTCCCCTTGTCCATTGAGCAATGGTACCGTATGCGGTTGCATTACCACATCCCTAAGCGTACACGACTCATGTGGGCTGGTGTGTGCCCGCACGCATCCGCACACTGGCCTGAAATTCCATTTCTGTAACCAAGAAATTTTCCTTGCAATTAATCCCCATTTTCTTCAATTGCAGACATGGCACGAACAAAGCAAGTATCAGGGAAAGGCGTCAAGAGGAAGAGGAGCGAGAACCCATCCTCCGCAGGCCCCCAACTCCTTCAGGATCTCTATCAGGAGCGATACGACATATTATCGATGAAGGTGTTCGGCGTTACCTGTTACATCAATTGGAGCGTGCTCCGCTAGCTTGAGATTGAGGATGAGGTCCAGGGCATGATTTCCTTTGGAGGATGGGATCGGGCCTTTGCCATTTCAGAGCCCGTGTATAAAAGACATGGTACTCAAGGTCTTATGCAGTTTCGAGGTTGATCGGAGTCACTTCACCGCTGGGACCCCAAACACCATTATATTTCACGTCCAAGGTGTTATGAGGCAGATCAGCATTACAAACTTCTCAATCCACCTGGGCCTATAAGAACGAGATTTCACATAGAAAGACAAGTACCGAGAGTTAGCCGTCGACATCCCCATGCACATGCCCTTCGGTGTTGATTTTAGACAAGTCTCCCGAGCAGTGACTACAGAATCGAAGAAAGCGTCACGCCTATCTGATCCGATCCACCGCTACATCCAGGCTCTCACGAGTAGATCCATCGCAAGGAGGGATGACAGCACTAGCCACATCACCCTTATCGACTTGCTAACGATATATAGTATGGTTGAGAGAGCTCCCGTCTACCTCGGTCACATTATTGCTGACTACATAACCTGCCAGGGATCATACGCGAAGCTGAGGGTGATTTCAGCCTGCCTTTATATTATTGCACTTCTGTGTGACATTAGTTTGCTTGGACCCCACCCCAGACCACACAGGATCCGCGTCATTCAGCCCCTCAGCTATTTGACTCTCAAGTTGATGAGACTGATTGCGGACACACCACGGGGGTATGTTATTGTGGGGTGCGGCCAGAGAGAAGAGCCCGTAGAGGATGCGGAGGAGATACGACCAGCTCGACACCATTCCCCTTGAAGGGTATGTCTTCCGCTGTCCCTCCACCACTTCGTAGCCAAAGCCACCAACAGATCATCCAGAAGCTCGAGGAGATTCAGACGGGGTAGTAGACAATCTTACAGGAGTTAGGTCGCATTACCAATACATATGAGAGACTCGCGGAGGAGCAGAGCAAGATTAGAGTGGCGTTGCAGCATCTCTCCTCGTCAAACTGAAGGATCCGGAACCAGCATGAGCAGCTACGATGGGATGTCCGTTAGATCTTATATATGCTCCGCGAGCGCGGGGGATCTCAAGCCCCACTTGCTTCTACGCAGTCCTCCTCCTTCTCATCACACGATCATCCAAGCCCTTTTTTCTCTGCCCGGGGCCCACACTCCCCTTCGGCACCGTCTGCAACACCATCTAGGGGCACTCGCCACCCCTATTGTTTCCACAATGACACCACCTTGAGTAGATTTCTCGGGATTTGTGTCAAAACTTTTCTAGTTAGCAAGGGATTATCCCTGCTACATTTTTGTTATCTTCTTTTCCATTTCAAGTTGAGACATCTTTTTCTATGCTATTTACTTTTCTTATAAGGTTGTGTCTTTTGATCCCCCTTCATGCTTGCAGGTTTATCTATAAATTGTTGAATTGTGGTCCCCCTCACAAATTCTCTTTTATCAATAGACATACTCCCCAAGTAACCGGGGAAGTTTCAGTTTGCCAATCTTTTTATTTTATTTTGTTTTTATCATCTACATGCTTTATTGTTTACATTGAGGACAATGCAAAATTTTAAGTGTGGGGATAAGTACACATGTGTAGCCTTGATATACATTGCACTCTTTATTGTCTAACTCTAATTCATTGCAAATCTTTAAGTGTGGGGATGATATCCAATTAATTCATTGTAAATCTTTTATGTGAAATACATGCTTAGTGTACACCAATGACAGAATGTTAAAAAATTTGTACTCAATTTTGTTTCACTCTTAGTTTGCACCATGTAAGGAAAACTTAGAGAAAATATTAGATAACCCATTGCTATGTTTCTTTGAATTAGATTGTTAAGTATTATCTTCAATGGCTCCAAGAGTTTTCGTGGCACTAGTCAAACTTCTAGCTCTTGCAAGTAGAGTTGTAAATAGTGAATAAATTTTGTACGTAGAGACTATGAAAATAAAGACCAAGATAGTGCTCCTATACTCTTGGTGACGAAGTAGGCTCAGGGTTCGGGCTCTAAAATAGAGTGTTCCCCAAGCTGAAAAGTCCCATATGAGCATGAGCGCGTATATGTAGAGTTGTAATCCTCTGAGTAGTTGGGTGTTCCGATGCCTGGCCAGCATGTGCATCCCTCAAAAAGGGAGATCTAAACTCTATGCTAATCCTTGGTCCTCCGAGAAAAGTTGGATCCATTAGGGATGTCATACAGGGATTTAATATGAAAAGAAAAGAGAAAAGTGAAAAATTAAGAAAGTTTGTTTTTCTTAAAGGGCTAGATGTTTTGTACTTGGGGTCTCAAGGAATCTCTAGAGTCCACTGAGGGTATGCTTGCCACTCTAAGACTCGGGAACATGGTAAGTGGAGTGAAATTCTCATCTAGAGCTATACTAAATTGTGTCATGAAATTGACCTAAGTCCGAGGTTTGGAAATAGGAAAATACACATGCCAATGGTAAATGCTTTGAATAGAATAAAATGCAAATACTTTATAGCCTGAGGTTTAACGCTTCTCCTGTCTTGAAATTTTATTTCTTTGTTCACTTGAGGACAAGGAAAAGCTTAAGTATGGGGATATTGTGATATGTGTTCAATTGATCATATTGTTATACCACTTCTTTGTATACTATGCATGTGATTCTGAGTAATTTTTCCCGTTAATACCTAATAAGTGTTAATTTTTATTTACAGGGCACTGGAGAGCTTCCAGAGCAAAATGGAAGTAACACGGCACAAATTGAGACCAAACTCCTCCAAGTTATTGAAGCCGTGCGGGCCAGCGTGCGCCCCTACGCACCCGCATGAAGCAGGAAGCGGGCAGTCGTGTGCCCGCACACACCCGCATGAGCTCTCTGAGCACACACCTCCAGCTTACGTAGAGCCGCGGCGACCGATCGCGGCGCCTACAATGCAGCGCATGGGTTCAAGATAGGTTGTGCAGCGGCGCGCGCTCGCATAATCGCCTCGCACGACTTTGGCGCTGCGTGCATACCACCCAACCCATTTTTATTACTAATTTGAATCCGGATTTAGTTGATTTGGACACCATTTATGTAGATCTACCAGGACCCTATAAATAGCTGATTTTAGGGTTTGAGAAGGGGGTTGGAACTTGGAACTCATCACCTCTCTTGGAAGCTCCAACCCTTCCTCCATCTTGGAGATTAGGGCATCATTGAAGATCTTGGAGCAAGAAGGTCAAAGGGACATATCCACACACACTACAAACGATCCTCGCCAACGGTAGAGGGAAGGGTGTTTCATATTATGTTTCATTTCATTCTCTTGAATCTTGTGTTGGAATTGTGTTCCCCTTTGATTGGGAACTAACTTGCTAGATACTTGGGAATGATGAACCTCCGATTTTATGTTTAACCTTGCTTGTATGGATTTCTATATTTGAATGAATGTTTAATGTTTTGAGAACCTATTGGATGTATTCTATGGTATTGATGCTTTACATTGCGACAGCTCTAAGTGTAAATCTAGATCTATAGTAGGGGTGTAGACAATTAACGCTCCCTCTATATAGATCCATCTCAATAGGTGGGGGGTGTGAGTACGCTGAGAGATCTGGTGTTTAGACGAGAGACTCCTTTAGATTTATTATTCCCACAACTCTTCCAAGATGTGTGTTCCCTAGAACGGTAATGCAATGATGAAATTAGGTTAGTAACTTGCCTCGACGGAGGGTGTGAAAGTATTGTAGGAATTCTTGGTCCATAAACTAACATTCATTAATGAGAAATCCATACATGCCCAATTTATGAATATCCAGAGGCGATTCAGTGCTCGAGTGTCTCCCCTTTATGAATGATTGCCATTACTACTCTCATCAAGTTGATTTCAAGTCACTTTCAATTTGGAAATTAGATTAGGATTTCTTTAACAACCCTTGAATAGGCTTGGTAGCAGACAATTAGATAGAATTAGTGGCATAGATCTTTGTGGGTTTAACATTCGACTTTCATAATCCACTTTACTACTTGGTACGACCTGTGCACTTGCGGTATAAGCATAAGCATTAGGCTCACATTACGCACCACGCCTATCGCCCTCAACGTGTCGATAGTGACTGTGGGGGTAGCTCCCTATTATCATCATCTGTCTTGTTGCATGCTGTGAGAGGACATCCATGCCCCGGGCAAGTTGTGTGATGTATGGCCCTGTAAAGATTGCTCCGATCCTGGTGTAGGTTGCCTGATGTATCAGTAGCTCGGCCATGACCCATCCTAGTTGGAGTCGGAAGCCACTACCATGCTCTGGAGGTAGAGGAAATCCCTGGTGCTGACGACGCCCTCCGCCCCCGCCCTATGATGGAGTGACTGAAGATCAGATGAATGTACCTGAGGGTCGGAGAACGGAGAGTGGACACCTTCGACAGGCGTGGGTTGTAGTGTGGGTCCATGCTGAGCCTTCTCTAGATAGACTCCTGAGGCTCACCGACCGATCTATCTAACCACCCAGAGAGGACGCCTTCGACAGGCGTAGGTCGTAGTGTGGGTCCATGCTGAGCCTTCTCTAGATAGACTCCTGAGACTTCTCCAGATAGACTCCTGGTATTCTGCGGTTGTAGTGAACTCTTGATCGTAGAGTCCTAAGTGGGTGGTAAAGTTTGTGTAGTTCATCTGGAACATGGTACCACCCAGCCATAACTCGATCTGGTCTGGTAGGTGCAAGGTCATGAGTCCTTTGGTGACTTGGAACGTCGAGAGCACCTCCAGCGCCAACTCTCGGTACGTCATCTCCTGAATGTCTCGGAGGCGCTGTCATCCGCCCACGTCTAGGTGCCTCTGTACGTTGGTGGCAAGGCTTACTATCGCAAGCTCTAATCAAAGTGGTGGGCCTTGCCAAAGCTCAGCTGACGGAGGCGGAAGTGTCTCGCGGCGAATATGGGGGTCGTGAATAGCAGCTCGTGGATGAGGGTGCTTGGGGCTGGGAGCTCCCCTCCCACTTTTGCTTCTTCCTCCTTGGTTGCTCCTTGGATGGCTTCTTCGGTGGCATGGTGTTCCAATGGTGGTGGGTCACCGGAGAAGGTGATACGTGGCCGTGCAACAAGAGAGAATGGGGGAACGCCGGTGGAGGGGAGGGGGTGGGGTGGGGTTGGGAGGAGGGGGGGAGTGGGTCTGCTGCGCACAGGAGTGCGTGAAGATGACGACTGGAGTTGAAAGGTTTTTTCACCCGGTCTAGGGTTTTTAACGCCCTTTCGACTTGCGCATGGGCGTGCGCAAGGACAATTGGTAGGTTATTGTGTTGATTTACTAATCTAAAGAAGCTAATATAAGAACAATTGGTAGGTTTTGAGCAATCAGAGATGAGCGTGGCACCTCGGATCCCAATACCCTAAGATCCCTTTATTAATAACTGAATACTAAATACTGATTTCCATTGATTGACTATTCAGAGTTCGCCAAATGCGCTATCTAGACGCCGCATCCGGTCACTCGGCATGCGGATCGAACTCATTAGCTATGTGTAGTTGTAATCTAACTAAGAGTGATATGGATCTATGCATAACAGTGACATGCAAGTAAAAAACCCTACTAAGCACACCTATGCTTTGCTAGAATCTAACAAGGCAGTTAACTATGGCTCATGCAAGGTATCATCACATAAAATCAAGCACAAACTTCACAAGAATTATCAATATAGGAAAACCGATAAATAACATAATTCAATTAATAAATAATCCTAGGATTCATGTTTCTAAGGTACCAACCGAAGGGGTTTAGCCTCTTATGCTAATGGAATAATAGACAAAGATATTGGAGGAAGGCATAATTGAAAACATGGGGACTCCCTTGCTTGATGTCTTCTCCGCCTTCAATCTCCTCACTCACGCTTGTGCCAACTCCCGTGGCTTAATCTCTACGTTTTGAATTTCTTTAAGCGCATGGGCATATTGATAAGTGTTCAAATTGCTATATTTGACTATTACAATTATTTGCACCTGGCATGGAATTCCAATGAGTTGCAAGTCATCGGTACTTAAAATGTGTTATTTTTGTGAATTAGGACGAACCAGGGTGACTCGATGAGGAGTTAAGAATTTGAACAAGATTCAACAGAAGAAGTTGAAAAACAGTTCTAAATGGACCTGTCTGGTCACCGACGGTCCCGTCTCTACCGCAAGAACGCAGACAGCTCAGTCTACTCGCAAACGGTCGTTTACTAAGATTAGGGTTCAAACCCAACTTAGTAAACGATCCCGTCCGAGCTATATACGAGGTCAGTAACGGGGTCGTTGGATTCATATATGGGTCGTTCATCCACATTGAAGAAGAAATCAAAAGATCTAGACGGAACCGTCTCCCTTGTAGACTTGACCGTCTAGACGACAGGATTCAAACCTAATTCCTAAATGACAACATACGAAAGATATAACGGGTAAATAACGGGACCATCAGATTCACATACGGACAGTTCACTTGAAGGGAAGCAGATTCAGAAACCCTAAACGGTCCCGTCTTCTACTAGACAAGCCCATCTCCAATAGGCTATCAGAGCAGTAATAGGATCTGCTTAATCTAGGTGCCTCGTAAGTTGTATTTGAATCCTGATGGCGCTGAGAGCTATAAATACTAAAGATTAGGGTTATTAGAGCAGTTTTGAATTCCATTTATCATCCTTGGAAGCTCTGACCATCATCACAACCATCCACCATTGGGAAGAAGCTAGCCAACTGGCCAGAGCTTGGAGCATCATCAAACAAGAACAGAGTATCAAGGGATTACTTGCAATAGTCCTCACTGATAGCATTGGAACAGTGCATAACCTTCTTATGTTTTCATTAGCATTTATCATTGTATTTGTTATGTGTTCCTCTGTCATGAGGAACTAACTCTTTAGATACTTGGGTATGGATGAACTTTTGGGTTGGTTTTAATGTATGACTATTTCTCTTAATTGCATGATTGATTAATGTGGATTGAGATCTATTGAGTGTTATTCCATTCATTGAATGCTTACGTTGCGACAACCCTAGTATCTCAATAGGTTCATATGAGGGAAGAAGCAAACGTCTCCTTGTATTATAGAGCTAACTCAATAGAGAGGACTGTGAGTGCAACGAGAACCCAGGCGTTAAGGAGAGTAATTCTTTCATACTTCTTATTCCCACAGTCCTTCTAAGAAACAGATTCCCTAGAGCCCCATTCAATGTTAGTAACTCAGCCACGACAGTGGGAGTGAACGCGACATAGGAATCCTTAGTCCAATCCCTATTAATCATCGATTAGGAGGCATTGTTTGTATCTTTAGTTGAGAACCCAAGGGGGAATGCTACCCAAGTATCCTCTCTTCTGATTGATGATATTCCCCGTACTTCGTACCAGTCTTCACTTCACAGTGATTCTAATCTCTCTTCTCTAATTTCAGTAATTAGATAAGTAACCTCATCATCATTCTATTAGGTTATATAATAGACGAATTGCTAGCCCTAGTATCCCTACAGTCCCTGAGAATTCGATATCCAGCTTCTTATAGTCCACTTTATTACTTGTATAACCTGTGCACTTGCGAAATTATGCAGGTGCATTTGGCTCCACCAAGTTTTTGGTGCCGTTGCCAGGGAATAGTTAGATTGCTTGGAAAGCTAGGAGTTTACTACTTTAACCATTAGCTTAGATCTTTAGTTTTATTTTTTTCATTTTCCATTATTTCATTTTTTACTGTTTACTGTTAGTTGAGTCAATTGTTTCTCAGACTAATCACTTTCTCTATCTGTGTTTCGAGGAACTTGTGCATAACCCGAGCAAGGCCAGCTGATCTTGTCAAGAAAGACAGTGAAATTGAGAGAACATTGCACATAAGACTCAGAGAAACAGAGGAGCCAATAGAGCAAAGGTCCTCCAAGGGTGAGAACCCTACGCTAACAAAGATACCAATTGAATTTGCCAATCCACCAGTCATGGCAGAATGGTGAAGAAGAATGTCTGAATAGGAAAGACCCCAATATATAGGTGAAGAATTCAGTATTCAACTGCCAATAGTTATTGTGAACAACTTTGAAATCAAATCCAATGCCATGAATTTACTTCAGAACCGGTGTCAGTTTGAAGGCAGACCAGATGAAGATCCACATGCGCACTTGGCACGGTTTGTCCAAATTTGCAATATGTGTAGGATAAATAGAGCATTAGATGATGCAATCAGACTAAGGATGCTCCCTATCAGTGTAAGAGATAGAGCATAAGATTAGCTCACGTTACTGCTAGCATTAAACATCAGAACATGGCGAGACATACTCAATAAGTTTCTTTGCAAATATTTTCCCCAATGCAAAGCTGCAAGATTCGAGCAGACATAACTGCATTCAAGCAGGGGGCACCGAGTCAATGTCCGAAGCTTATGGGAGATTTAAGTCCCTAGTACACTGCTGCCCTCATCACGGATTAGAACCAGGATCAAAGGTTCATTCTTTTTACAATGGACTTAGCACACCCACAAGGCAGCTTGTCAATACAGTCGCTGGAGGTTCACTCGGATCTAAGTTCCAAGATGAAGCTAAAGAGATTTTTGAGGATATGGCCAGTGCTGATTCTCTCTGGTCTACTAGGAAGAAGGATGCCGTTAATCTTAAGCTGTTACTAAGGGCATAGAGCCTAATCTTGCATCCCAGGTGGCTGAATTATCCAGGAAGGTTGATCGCTTAGCAGCTAGTAGAAGTTCAGCATCTGTGGCTACCATCTCTTGTGGTAATTGTGGAAGTGGGCATGACACATCTCAATGCCCTATTTGCAGCAATGATATGCCACCAGCAGAGGAGGTGCAATATGTAGGGAATCCCCCAAGGCCCCAAGGAACCCAATTCAAATCATATATTCCCAACTGGAGCCACCTTGATCTATCTAATGGAAACACTCAGGGATCTGCAACACCACCGGGATTACCTCCACAACATTTTCGATCTCCGGCCCCCAGATATAATGTTGATGATGTTCTTGCTAGATAGATGGTCAGTAATGATGCTAAAGTTGAAGCCCTCAACACTAACATGAGGAATTTATAAGCATCTATGCAAGGACCAGAAAACCAAATGGGACAATAGCAAAAATGCTTTCAGACAAATCTCAGGGTAGCCTCCCGTGTAATACTAAACCAAATCCTCGGTAGCAATGTAAAGTTGTGACCCTGAGGAGTGGAAAAAAGGTCGAGCTTTTGGTGAAAGAACCTCAGAAAGAGGTTAGTGAAAGCTCTTGTACGAATGATAATACAGCTACACCTGAAAAAACTGCAGAAAGGGATACAACAATGAAACAACCATCACAACCTGAGTATCAACCATAAATTCCCTATCCAGAGAGACTGAAAAAGGACAAGGAGGATACTCAGTTTAAAAAGTTTCTGCAAACGATCAAAAGTTGCATGACAGTTTACCCTTGGTGGAGGTTCTCTCCCAAATGCCGAAGTATGACAAGTATATATGAAGGGACTTCTCACCAACAAAAGGAAATTGGAAGACATTGCAGCTGTGAGTCTCAATGAACAGTGCTCTACAATTTGTCAGTCCAGATTACCGAAGAAACTCAAGGATCTTGGGAGTATGGTTATCCCCTATACCATTGGAGATGAGATTGAAGAAAGTGCCTTGACTGATTCAGGGGCCAACATTAATGTTATGCCCTATAAACTTTTCATAAAGCTTGGGCTGGGGGAACCCCCAAGACACCCGGATGACCTTGTAATTGGCTGACAGATCTGTTAAACGAACGAGAGGAGTTGTACAAGATATCCTAGTCTGAGTTGATAGATTTGTATTCTCTGCTGACTTTGTACTTCTGAATGTAGACGATTATGTGGAGTTGCCTATTAATCTTGGTTGGCCATTTTTGCAACCGGAAGAGCCCTCCACGACTATGAGGCAATGAAAATGTCTTTGCGAGTTGGAGACAGTGAAGTTGTTTTCAAGCTTCCATCAGCCATGTTCCAAACAATGAGTAACGATGGTACTTCCTATTTTATGGATGATATTGATCTTGTCACTTCTGATTGTATGTAGGAAGCATTGGTGATTGACTCATAAACTGAAATACTAGAACTAGTGGAAGAAGGACAACAACAGGAGGCAGACAAGGCACTGTCCACTTAGGAGGACAAGAATGAAGCTACTGGTCCACTTTACTTCTAGAAGAAGAAGGTTAAAGGTAGGAGCAAAAGAAAGGTTACTCCTCAACACAAGGTAGGACACTGTGCAAGTGTCCAGCATGGTGAGTCTTTTGTATACTCCAGCCTGGCATTTTCCCTATTTGGTAACTGTTTTAAAGGGAAGGCTGAAGATGTTCCACATATTATTGATCCACCATAAGATTTAATAAGGTATGTCAAGCTAATGACATTAAACGAGCGCTACTTGGGAGGCAACCCAAGGTTTAAATTTCTTTTTGATTTTTCTTTACTATCATTTAATTAAGTGAAGGAAGAAATAAGTAATGTGACATGTTTGACCCTCTATCTTTGACATTTTTTGGTGATCCTCACCTTGTCTGGGTATATTCCCATCCCATCTAACCCATGTGTGCATGCCTTGAATTAGAGAGCTTTTAGAATCCCTAAATTATAGACAAAACCCTGAGAATGAGGTGATTTAATAATGTAGACAGCTCCATCATCCTAATAGATAGCTCCTCCATCTATCGATCAGACGACCCGTCTGATTAACCTAAGCGGAGTGCACTTACAGATGGACCCGCCTATTCATAAGCAGAACCATCTGTAACGATTCGCTGGTTATTCAAAGGTCGCGACTGCGCGAAACCGAGCCATTTTCTCTATTTAAACTACCCCAGTCGCATGCAACTCCCTATTCCAATTCCCTAGACCCTTGGAGCATTAGTGATCTTCTCGCTGGCTCATAATTCTTTGTCTACACCCTCTAAACACGTGCAATCAACAGGTACACTTTCATTTCCAATTCTAGAGTCATGTACACCATTGTTAAAGTATGTCAAGTTCTAGGGCATTAGTTAGCGGATTTTTGCATGAATGCATGCACTAAGAAGGCCAATAGGGCAAATACTGTTGAATCTCTTGAGATATGCCGTTTATAGCATAATTATTAAACCCGGACCTGCCCGGGGGTCCAACCGGTCAAGCCAGTGACCCGATGCTTAAACTGGTCCGGGTCTCTAATTGGACCGTTTAAGCAATCTACCCAGTTTGACCATGCCTGATCCGGTGACCCAGCCGTGTTTCTATGACCTGGACGGGTCAATGTTTTTTTTTTTTTTTCTGAAATGACCATTTTATCCTCAATTTTTTTTATTTTTTTTAATATATAAAAGGGCAAATTATGTAATTTAATAAAAAATTTAAAACTAAATCCCTAGATAAATGATTCCGTATGAATTGTGATTTGCTTTATTATCTGACACATAGTTTAGTATATGCATTCCATGGACCTTTTTTTTTATGTTAGGGATGTTGAGCATGGCATGATTCAGATGAGAATTGATAACACATTTTTTTCCTTCAATAATTAATGAATATTATATATTATTCCACATTAAAAAATAATTTATAATTTTAAAAATAATATTTAAAAATATTTATATTAAACTATTAACCAGCATTGACCCGAATGACCCGACGGTTGAACCAGTTGACCCGTGACCCAGAGCCCCTGCCGGGTCGATGCCCGGGCCGGGTCTGATAACTATGTTTTATAGTTGTTCCTAGGATTTCCAAGGTTCAATTTGAGCAGGAGATGGCCTCTCGGCCCCACACAACTCTGCCTCACAGCAATAGACGATCTAGTCTTTCTGTCAGACGAACCCGTTTGTAGTTACCAAAAATATGAGAATGAGGCTGCTATCACTCTTAGTTATGTTTACTAATCCCTCTTTTGCAGATGGCTTCGAGACAAGCCCGCGCCAAACGCCTACGTGTCAAGGTGGGCCCTCCACCACACCTACATTCCTCCAGGGCCAATATAGGAAACCCTACGACCGACTAATCAACAAGTAATTCTGTAGAACTGTTGTTATCGACTGGGGAGTACTTCCGGAGCTGGGTATTTCCGACAGGGTTCATGAGCTAATTTCGTTTGGAGATTGGGACCAGGCACTCACCATTGACTCGCCAGTCTATGTTGAGCCGATTCTTGAGGTGCTGAGCAGTTTTGAAGTAGACACCTCACATTACACAGCCGAGAACCCGGCTGCGATCACTTTTCAGTTCAGCGGTGAGCGCCGTATGGTGAGTTACACTGGTTTTTCTCTCGCGATGGGGTTTTAAGACCGTGACTTTATCGCGAGACTAGAGTATCAGGAGCTGGCCTTAGAAGCCCATGCTACCTCCTCCCCAGTTGAATTCTTGGAATCAATCACCACTAGTGCAGGGGAAGGGGTGAAGAACACCTCCTATATCACAGATCCTGTCCACCGATACCTCCACGCAATTATCAGTAAATCAGTGACAGGGAGGGATAATAGCAAAAAGAAATACACACTTGCCAACCTATTCGGTCTTATACATACGCGAGGAAGGTAATAAAAAAAGAAAGAAGATGAGTTCTTCTTTCTTTTATCACTTAGGAGCCGTGCGAGATGAAAGTCTCATGCACAGTTTTGAATGAGAGAAAGATGCGAGAAATCCTCTTTTTGACTCTGACTCTCCCACTCCAGTCGTTACTTTTCTTTATGTTACTTCGAAAGTAGCTGCTTCAGCTTCAGCCACGCGAATTTTTGATATTCCTTTTTATTTCTCATCAAATGAATGGCATCTTCTTCTGGAAATCCTAGCTATTCTTAGCATGATATTGGGGAATAGTATCATTAGATGATACCTTGTCCATCTTGGAACATTCTTCACAGACTACATTGCCAGACTGGGCAAAGCCTCTCATATCAAGATGATATTCGCCGAACCCTACATCCCCAGGCTTCTCAAGGGCACGGGCTTGCTTGGTGCGACGCAGGATTGGATTGAGATTATTACTATTCAACCGCTGGACTTCTGCACACTGATTCTTATGGGTTTAGTTCGACGAGCCGGTGGCTGATACCTTCTGGTTCAACGCGAGCTCATCCAGGCACTGGCTCCAATAGTAGAGTCACCACAACAAGCTGCACCTGAGGAGGTTGCTAGGACAGCAGCTGACAGAGCTTCTCCTGCTACTCCAGAGATGGCCCCAGCCAGAGCACCCCAGTCTGAGCTGTCACAGTCCACTTTGCAAATTCTTTTTTAGGAGCTCAGGACCAATCAGCTACAGATCATGGAGGGCCAGCAGCATCTCGAGTCTTGAGTACGTGAGGAGTATCGACATATTCCCTCCGAGCTCGATTATCTGCGCTGGTATATAAGCTAGATTCGCTTCCAGCTCCGGGAGCGCACACCATCTCAGGGACGTTTCACACCGAGCTCATTGTCATCCGGGATGTTTCTAAAACCCGACTCCACCGGCCGTGCCCAAGCACCACCACATGCAGATGCCCCACCAGAAGATGAGGAGTAGTTCCTCTCTGTTTGATCAGGACATGTCTCTTTTGTATTAGCAAGCAAGGGCTTTCACTGCTTCACTGATTATCTTTCCTCCTATCTGTTGTCATGTTATGTTTTTTTTTATCCAGACTTTATGTTATATTACCTTTTCTTGAGCTATATTGACTCCCTTATATCCCACAAGACTTGAAATTGCTCCAATGTTGACCCACACGCACAACCAAAAAGTCTTCCCTATGTTCACAAATGCATCTTGGAATTCAACTCCTCGAAATCGGGAAGTCTCAGTTTACCCTCCCCTTCGTTTTTCTTCTTACTATATTCTATTGTGCTCTACTGTTTGCATTGAGGACAATGCAATTCTATAAGTATGGGGATGGGTAGCTGTCACTTTTGAATTCCATGAAAAATCTTAAGTGTGGGGATGGATGAATTCCTTGAAAATTCTTCTGTTGAATTCCTTGAACATTTTGTAAGAACACACATGCTTAGTGTAAACCAATGATGGCATATATAATGTGAAAATTGTTTCAGTTTTACTCTACTCTTAGTGCATACCATACATAATTTTTTTTTTTAGATTCTTCTATGAACCTTCTTGGACAATTAGAGAAAATCCATGTGACAACTATATTTGTTTAGAGACATCAACTAACCCGCAGTGCTAAGTATTATTTTCAATGACTCCAAGAGTTTTCGTGACACTAGTTCATATTTCTGGACCCTGTCAGTTAGTTTTAGAAAATAAATAGCACTGTATATAGAGACTGTAAGAATAAATGAAACCAGGATAGTGCTCCTCTACTCTGGGTGACGAAGTATGCTTGGGTTTTTGGCTCCTAACCAGAGTGTTTCCCAAGCCGAAAAATCCCCTGTGAGCATGAGTGCGTGTATGTAGAGTTATAATTTTCCAAGTAGTTGGGTGTTCCGGTGCCTGGCCAGAATGTGCATCCCTCAAAAAGGAAAATCTACACTCTATATTAATCTTTGGTTACTTGGAAAGTCGGATCCGTCATGGATGCCCTACCGGGATTAAAAAGAATAGAAAACATTGAAAAAAAAAGAAAGGAACAGACTAAGAGCCTATCTTTCATAGTGGGCTAGTCATTTTGAACTTAGAATCCCAAGGAACCTCTAGAGTTCATTGAGGACATGCTTGCCACTGTAGGACTTAGAAACATGGCATGTGGGGTGAATGAACTATGTCTAGAGCTATATCAAACAAGTCACTTGATCAATCTAAGCCTTGAATTGAAATGGGAGAACACACATGTTGATGGTAAGCTTTAAGTATAGTTGAACTAACTGTTTTGCAGCCAGAGGTTGAACACTTATCATCTCTTTATTTTCATTCATTTTTTCCTTGAGGACAAGAAAATGCTTAAGTGTGGGGATATTTGATAAGTGTTCAAATTGCTATATTTGACTATTACAATAATTTGTACCTAGCATGGAATTCCAATGATTTGCAGGTCACCGGTACTTAAAATGTGTTATTTTTGTGAATAGGACAAACTAGGGTGACTCGATGAGGAGTTAAGAATTTGAACAAGAATCAGCAAAAGAAGCCGAAATAACAGTTCTAAACAGACATGTCTGGTCGCCGGCGGTCCCGTCTCTAGAGCAAGAACGTAGACAGCTCAGTCCCTTGCAGACAAGACCGTCTAACCATACAGAAGATTAGGGTTTAGACCCAACTTTGTAAACGGCCTCGTACGAGTTATATACGAGGTCAGTAACGGGGCGTTGGATTCATATACGGTGTCGTTCATCCACATTAAAGAAGAAATCAGAAGATCTAAACGGAGTCGTTACCCTCATAGCCTTGACCGCCTAGATGACAGGATTCAGACCTAATTGCTAAACGACCCCATACGAAAGATATACGAGGTTTGTAATTTGGCCGTCGGATTCACATACGGACCATTCACTATCAGACAGCCTCGTCTCTAACGAGCTCTCAGAGCAGTAATGTGATCTTCTTAATCTAAGCACCTCGTAGGTTGTATTCCGATCCTAATAGCGCTGAGAGCTATAAATATTAAAGATTTGGGTTATGAGAGTAGTATTTAATTCGAGTCATCATCCTTGGAGGCTCTGACCATCATCATAACCATCCACCATTGGGAAGAAGACAGCCAACTGGCCAGAGCTTGGAGCATCATCGGAGAAGAACAGAGTATCAAGGGAGTACTTGCAACGGTCCTTGCTGATAGCGTTGGAACAGTGCATAACCTTCTTAAGTTTTCATTAGCATTTATCATTGTATTTGCTATGTTTCTTTGTCATGAGAAACTATATGGATGAACTGTTTGGTTTGTTTTAATGTATGACTATTTCTCTTAATTGCATGATTGATTAATGTGGATTGAGATCTATTGAGTGTTATTTCATTCAATGAATGCTTATTTTGCGACAACCCTAGTATCTCAATAGGTTCATACAAGGGAAGAAGCGAACGCCTCCTTGTATTAAAGCTACCTCAATAGAGAGGACTGTGAGTGCATTGGGAACGTGAGAATTAGGGAGAGCAACTCTTTCATACTTCTTATTCCCACAGTCCTTCTGAGAAAAAGATTCCCTAGAGCCCCATTCAATGTTAGTAACTCTGCCGCGACAGCGAGAGTGAACGTGACATAGGAATCTTTAGACCAATCCATATTAATCATCGATTAGGAGGCATTGTCTGTATCTTTAGTTGGGAACCCAAGGGGGAATCCTACCCAAGTATCCTCTCTCTTGATTGATATTCCCCTAACTTCGTACGGGTCTTCACTGCACAGTGATTCTAAATCTCTCTTCTCTAATTTTAGTAATTAGATTAGTAACCTCATCATCACTCTGTTCGATTGCATAGTAGACGAATAGCTAGCCCTAGTATCCCTACAGTCCTTGAGGATTCGATACCTGACTTCTTATAGTCCACTCTATATTACTTGTACGACACGTGCACTTGCGGAATTACGCAAGAGCATTTGGCTACACCATGTGTCTACGGTCGTGGACAATTAAACTGCGACCATGCATACCTCTTTGAAGTGCTCTTTTATTTGTTTTAATATGTTTCGTCCTGTTTCTTGTTGCTTTTGCTCCAAGTGCCTATTTTACCTTCTTAATCATAAAACAAACCCAGAGGAACACAAAAATAGAAGAATTGATGTGAAATAGCGGGGTAAGTGCATACGAATATGAGAGAAATATATGTATGTATGTTTGTGCACGTATCCTACCCCCACACTTGAACTTTTGCTTGTCCTCAAGCAAAGGAAATATATAAAGGAAAATAGATTAGTGCAAAATCTCCGATCTCAAAATATTTGGGAGTCTCTCCGGTGCATCGAAAAAAACAATGTCGAGTGCTATAAATAGTTTTTATAGAAAATAGGTTTTGCCTTGTACTCAAACCTCCCACGTGTGTGTGTAAAACTTCCTATGGTGCCTCTTACTAATTCAAAGCTCGACCCGTCCAGTCTAACCTTTATTCACTAACTTCTTTTCCTGATTCTCTCTTGTTGGGGGTAGTAGCTTCTTACATCCAATGAGGTAGCCTTTTCCTTTGGTAGGTCATCAAGTGAACATTTGTGATGCTCAAGATAAGACTCCTCAAAGACGACTTTCACGCTTCAAAGGTAATAGCACTTTCTACCATCTTTTCCATACCGGTAGGGCATCCCTAATGCATCTGACTTTCCAGTTGTACCCGCCGCTCTCCAATCTCTCTCTCTCTCTCTTCTTCTTCTCTTTTTTGTTTTTTTGTTTTTTTTTTTGCTTTTTGTTTTTTTGTTTTTTTGTTTGTTTGTTCTTTTTCTTTCCTTTCTTTCTTTCTTCTCTCTTTCTTTTTTCATAAATAACATAAACTAGTGGTCACAAACTAGGCAAAATCCAAACCTAAGTAGATAAGTGATAGTACAGTAGTCAGCGTTTATGCTCAAATTTTGTGAGATGTCGGGTAAAGGCAAAATTATATAGTATACTTTTGCAAAAATTAGCTCCCAACACTAATGTTTGACCTAGACATTAATTTGTTCATAGATCGTCCTAAATAAGCACTTATCATAAACGATATTATTTCCAATGATTAATCCTTCCCCCATACTTAAATCGTGCATTGTCCCGAATGCACACAATATATGCACTAATAAGTGTATGTCATGCTAAAACAAAGTAGGAGAGAAAGGTTGAACTTAGCTCTATGTGCATCGTGATGTGTTGATAACTTCCATTGTGTTTCCTGTCAAGTGTGAGTTCCCGTTTGGTTTGTTTTCCATTTTCTATTTTTTGAAAAGCTGGAAAACGTGGAAAATGAAAAACACAGAAACTGGAAAATGGAAAAGTTATTTGGTTGGAAACTGTTTTCAGAAACAGAAAATGGAAAAGCTGTTTGGTTTAATAAAAAACTGTGTAGTATGTTTTCTGGTGATTTTATCAAATATGTATAAACAGTTTTTTTAACTATTGTAAAACAATATAATAAATGTAAAATAGAACTATAAATCAACATAATAATTGTAATAACAAAAGTTCAAAATATAAAAAATAACAAATGACAAACATGACATTTTTATAAAGTTCAAAATATAAAATAATGACAAACATGATAATTTTATAAAGTTCAAAATATAAAAATAACAAACATAATATTTATATATATTTTATATATAATAAATAAAGTTTAAAAAATATATTTTTAGAAATAAAAAAATGACAAACATGATACTTTTATAAAGTTCAAAATATAAAATAAAGACAAACATGATATTTTTATAAAGTTTAAACTATAAAATAACAAACATAATATTTTTTATATATTTTATAAAATTTAAAAAAATATAGTTTAGGAAATAAAAAAATGATAAACATGATATTTTTATAAAGTTTAAAATATAAAAATAACAAACATGATATTTTTATATATTTATATAATAACAAAAGTTCAAAATATATTTTAAAAAATAAAAAAATGGCAAACATGATATTTTTATAAAGTTAAAAATATAAAAAAATAACAAACATGATATTTATATATTTTTACAATAACAAAAGTTAAATAAAATCTATTTTAAAAAATAAAAAAATGATGAACATGATATTTTATATATTTTTATAATTAATTTTGAAGTTTGGTTTATTTACAACATTGCCACCGCCTTTTCCAATTGTTTTCCAAACTAGAAAACGATTTTTTTTCGTTTTCCCGTTTTCCGTTTTTCAGCCATTTCCGTTTTCCGCCTTTTCCAGAAAACGGTCCAACCAAACGCGTTTTCGCGTTTTCCGCGTTTTCGCAGAACATGGAAAACGCAGAAAACGGCGAAAACTCGGAAAATGGGCATACCAAACGGGCCCTTAACTTTTCCTGAGATCATTGAAGGCAAAAAAGTGAAATTCCATAGCATATAGAAAGAGTAAACATTTTTATAAACAGACTAACTCAAAGAAAAAGAAAATACAAATGTAGTAAATAAATATAGAGATAATGCTCATATGCCCAGGTCCTCCTCCTCAGTGCTATCGAAGGAATAATTAAAGTCCTTCCCGTCCGTGTCCTGTCTGGTATCTCCTCTGGTCACCCCTGTGTCTCCACAGGTCTAAGCTGGTGGTAGTGGTACGGGTGGATATGTTATACCCTGACGATCCAAGGATAGCCGTGTCGCGTGCACCGGCCAAATAAGGATTGCATCTCTGTTTTACTTGCATTAGTATCGGTACTGGTGCTGGTGCTACTGGAGGTGAGGAGGTACTTTGTCCTACTGCCGCTGCATCCTACTGCTCGGGACGTTCTCCGAGTGCCGGTGGCTTCGTGGTGGTGAAGACTATGTATCGGACTCCCTAAGATGTCCATGTGGACCGCACCATGCCCATCGCCCTTAATGTGTCGATAGTGACCGTGGCGTTGCTCCCTGTGATCGTCATATGTCTCGTCATGTGCTGTGTAAAGACATCCATGCCCTGTGCTAGTCGTATAATGTACGACCATGCCAAGATTGCTCCGATCCTGGTGTGGGTCGCCTGATGTATCAATAGCTCAACCACGACCCATCCCAGGTGGAGTGGGAAGCCATTCACTATGCTCTGGAGGTAGAGGAAATCCCTGGTGCACACGACCCCTGTGCTCCGTTCCCCGCCCCACGATGGAGTTACTGAGGATCAGATGAATGTACCTGAGGGCCGGAGAGAAGAGAGTGGAAGCCTTCGACAGGCGTGGGTCATAGTGTGGTTCCGTGTTGAGCCTCCTCCAGACAGACTCTTGAGGCTTGCCGGCTGGTCTATCTAACCTCAAAGCCTGGTAATTTGTTGTCACTGTGAACTCTCAATTGTAGAGTCCCAGGTGGATGGCAAAGTCTGTGTAGCTCATCTGAAACATGGTACCACCCAACAAGAACTCGATCTTGTCTGATCAGTGGCAGGTAATGAGTCCTCTGATGACCTGAAAAGTCGAGAGTACATCTAGCGTCAGCTCTCAGTACGTCGTGTCCTGAATGTCTAGGAGACACTGCCATCCGCCCACGTCTAGGTGCCTTTGTACGTCGGCGATGATGCCTACTATCTCGAGCAAGCCCCAATCGATGCGGCGGGCCTTACAAAAGATCAGCAGACGGAGGGGGAAGTTTCTAGCGGCAAACATGGGTTTCGTGAGGCAGCTCTTGCATGGTGGCGATGGATGAGGGTGCCTGGGGCTGGGAGCTTCCCTCTCCCTTCTGCTTCTTCCTTCTCGGTTGCTCCTTGGATGGTTTTTTCAGCGGTATGGTGTTCCAATGATGGTGGCTCACTGGAGAAGGGGATGCACGGCCGTAAAACAAGAGGGAATGGAGGAACGCCGGTAGAGGGAAGGAGTAGGGTTGCGGCACACGGGCGTGTGTGAAGACGAAGAGTGGAATTGAAAGGTTTTTCTGCGCACACCCTTTCGACTTGCGCATGGCCATGCGCACTAGCATGCGCAAGGACAATTGGTAGGTGATTGTGTTGATTGATTAATCTAAAGAAACTAACATGAAACATTGGTAGGTTTTGAGCAATCAGACATGAGCGTGGCACCTCGGATCCCAATCCCCTAAGAATCCTTTATTAATAACTAAATTCTAAATACTGATTTCCTTTGATTGACTCTTGGGAGTTTGCCAATTACGCCATTTAGGCGCCGCATCTGATCTCTCGGCATGCGGATCGAACTCGTTACCTATGTCTAGTTGTAATCTAACTAAGTGAGATATGGATCTATGCATAACAACAGAGACATGCAAGTCAAAACGCTAAGCACACCTATGCTTTGCTAGAATCTAACAAGGCAATTTGACAATGGCTCATGCAATGTATCATCACATAAATCTAGTACAGACTTCACAAGAATTATCAATATAGAAAAACCAATAAATAACAAAATTCAATTAATAAATCATCCTAGGGTTCATGTGTTCGAGGCACCACCGAAAGGGTTTAGCCTCTCATGCTAATGGAAACATAGACAAAGATATTGGAGGAAGACATAATTGAAAGCATGGGGACTCTGTTGCTTGATGTCTTCTCCGTCTTCAATCTCCTATGAAACCCTA
The DNA here is from genome assembly GCA_026586065.1 of Dioscorea zingiberensis. Lineage (NCBI taxonomy): Eukaryota > Viridiplantae > Streptophyta > Magnoliopsida > Dioscoreales > Dioscoreaceae > Dioscorea > Dioscorea zingiberensis. The sequence goes on from CM048818.1 coordinate 36,286,262, forward strand.
ACGTCGCTCCGAACACCCTCTGAAGAATGCTCCACCAAAAGTCACCGAACTCAATGCCTTCGGCGGATTTATATAGAACTTTATTTGATTTGGCACGATCGTACGCATCTTACACACACCCGTGCCAACTCCCGGGACTTAATAATCTCTACGTCTTGAATTTCTTGAAGCACACAGGCATGTGCACCACCGTGCCAAAATTTACTAAGGCCGAGCACACCTCTGTGAAGTGCTCTTTTGACTTGTTTCGTCATGTTTCGTCTCGTTTATTGTTCCTTTTGCTCTGGTTACCTATTTTATGTAAAATCCGACGATTTTAGGGACGTAAATTTTTTCTAGTTATTTTCTTTAATTAGTCGATTAATAAATTAAAGTCCCCAAGTTGGATTAAATTGAATTCTGAGTTGGAATAAAGTGTTTCTAAATTCTTTAATTAATGCGTTAATTAAAGAAATTCCCATAATTAGAGGTATTTGGATTTTAAGTGGAAGAAGGATTAAATTGGTTGATTCCTTAATCAAGGTTAGTTGGGGACATTAAGGACAGTTTGGTAATTTTAGGAAAAGATTGAGCTTAATGTGATTAAATCAACATGGTCAAATTCATCATGCCACCTAACTTGGATTTACCTTGTACGGATTGACATGAAATAAAATAGAGAATTATAAAATGATTGTGATTTATCTTTATCTCAAATATGACTTGTAATTTGAGTAGGATATTATATTTGAGTTAAATTAGACTTATCTCATGAAAATAATTATAATTGATCTCTATCCAAATACGGATTTTAACTTGATTATACGTTTGAGTTTGAATTGGATAAAGATTTGTCTCGTAGAGATAATTTTGGATTGTTTGTGTAATGGATGATAATTTGATTATGAATTAATGGTTAGATTTGAATTGTATGAAGACTTATCTAATAAAGATAATTATAAAATATTTGTGATTTATCTCTATCTCGTTAGAGTAAGACTAGGACACACCCCTCTATATAATGATGCAGGAGAGCCCGAGTCAGACGATGCTGAGCTGTCTGATTGCACCATGAGAACTTTGGCATACCACGACTTGGCGGACCGACGTAAAGGCGGAAGGTGATTGAGCCAAGTCCAGAATTGAGGAGCACTTTGGACATGTTTCGGTATTTTGGCAATAACTTTGGCTACCGATATCGGATTCGGGCGCTCAACCCCAATTCGGAAAGCTCATCTCGACGTGCATGTGGGGTCCATCCAGCTTTGCTCAATGGACCCTTCATCCTCAAATTCCATTGTTTTTCCCGTCGTTTCTTCGTTTCTCGGTGTTTTTTTTTTCATTTTTGGCAATACTTCGTATGCCAATTTAGGATAGGATATGAATCTAATTTGAACTCAGATTTTTAGGAGTTATCTGTTTTGTTTAATTATTTTAGAATTAGATAAGTTTTTCTATTTGACCAAAATTTGCCGATTTGGGCAAATTTGGATAAGAAGATAGAATTTTCTAGGTTATCTAGGTTAGTTTTTTTTAGCTATTTAAACCCGGGTTGTGGGTTGAATTTTATTCATTGATTATTGAGTTATATTTTCCTTTTAAAGTTCAGAGACTTTTCTTCTCTGTTTGTCCTCCTTTTTTCTTGCTCTTTTATCAATCCCCCCTGTTTACCACCGCTCGCAGGTTAATCACTACACTGCCTGGCGTCAGTTGGTATCAGAGATCATCTTCTTCCTATTACCTCGGCATCAATGGCTGGAGGTTGTGGTGGCAGTGGTGGTCGTCGTGGTGGACATGTTCCGGCAGAGGAAAGTCCGTCTCGAGACCCAATCTCCTTGGAAGCGATGAATAAGGATCTGCAGAGACAAATAGTGGAGTTGACCCAACGGTTGGGGGCGCGAGATTTGGGGGATTGTGAGGTTTCAGACCACGACTCCTAGTCTACCTTCGTCAACCCCTATTCCCGGCGTGGGCAGTCCACAGAGCACCGTGCACGAGAGGAGCGTCACGGAGATCTTGGCTTTCGAGTGGAGTTGCCCGAATTTACTGGAACCCTACATGCTGAAGTCTTCATCGACTGGCTGAACGAGGTCGAGAGGATATTTGAGTACAAGGTGGTCCCTGATCGTCTGAAGGTGAATCTAGTTGCCATCATGTTTAAGGGCCGAGCATCCACGTTGTGGGAGTAGCTGCGGCGTTCACGGGATCGCAAGGCAAACCAAAGATCGTAGATTGGGACAAGAAGAAGAAGAAGATGAAGGGGCACTTCCTTCCATTCGGCTACACCCGAACCTTGTTTCAACAAATTCATACGTTGAGACAGGGTGCAAGATCGGTAGATGAGTACATAGAGGACTTCTACCAATTGATCGCGCGGAACGACTTATCCGAGATGGAGGAGCAACTGGTGACTCGATATCTGGGAGGTCTGCGCCAACCACTGCAAGATGTTCTTAGTCTACACTCATTATGGACTGTTTAAGAGGCATACTAGCGCACCCTCATTGTTGAAAAGTAGCAGAATAGAAGACCACCAATCAGGAACGATCAGAGTAGCCGGACAGCTCGCCCTCAGGCACCCCGCCTAGTCCAGCAAGCACCGTCAGGTAGTTCTAACTCTGGAGTTCATTGTTATAGATGTGGTGAGCAGGAGCATAAATCACCTGAGTGTCGGAAACCTGCTAGTCAGAAAAGCAAGAACCTAATAATTGAACAGATCGAGGCTGAGGAGGCTGAGGAACCAGTTTATGATGATTATGGCGATGATGATGAGGCTGGTGACGTGCTGATTGGGAATGGCCATGAGATCGTCGTTGTTCGCAAGAGTCTGCTGGCACCTAAGGATGAATCAAGGGACGACTGGCTGAGAAACAACATCTTCCACACCACCTGCACAGTGCCCGACAAGGTTTTCAAGGTGATCATCGATAGCGGTAGTTGTGAGAACGTGGTATCTGAAGACACTATCCAGAATTTACAGTTGAAGACGGAGCGACATCCAAAGCCCTACAATCTTTCATGGCTGAGCAAAGGCACCGACGCAAAAGTAGATCGGCGATGTCTCGTGTCTTTCTCCATTGGGCAGAGGTACTTTGACAATGCATGGTGCGACGTCGTGTCAATGGATGCCTGTCACCTACTACTGGGGCAACCATGGCAGTACGATCGGAGCGTAGTTCACGATGGAAGGAAGAATACTTATTCCCTCAGCATCAAGGGAAAAAGGATCGTGTTGGCACCTCGCCGAGAAGAAAAGCCTCCTACTCCGGTAACCAATACTAACCTACTTTCTATGTCCAGATTTTTAAGCGGGATCAAGCAGGGCGATGTAGTCTATGCATTGCTACCTTGCATGCATAGTGCCACAGACATGGATCCAGATCTGCCAATAGAAGTGCAGTGATTGCTCATGCAGTTCGCGGACTTGATGCCAGAGGAACTTCCCCTGGGACTCCCACCTATGAGGGACATCCAACACCAGATAGATCTTGTCCCAGGATCGAGATTGCCGAACCGACCAGCATATCGCCTCAGTCCCAAGGAGGCCAAGGAATTGCAGCGGTAAGTGGAGGAGTTATTAAGGAACAACTACATCCGAGAGAGCATGAGTCCCTGCGCAGTTCCAGCCCTGTTGGTGCCAAAGAAGGATGGCTCGTGGCACATGTGTATAGACCGCCGAGCAATCAACAAAATCACTATCAAGTACCGTTACCCCATCCCCCGCCTGTATGACACGTTGGATCAGCTATCTGGCTCGAAGGTCTTCTCAAAAATCAATCTGATGAGCGGCTACCACCAGATCAGAATACGGCTTGGAGATGAGTGGAAGATGACATTCAAGACACAGCATGGGACTGTACGAGTGGATGGTGATGCTTTTTGGGTTGTCCAACACCCCCAGCACATTCATGCGATTCATGCACCAGGTTTTGTAACCGTTTATGGCAAGTTTGTGGTAGTCTATTTCGATGACATACTCATGTATAGTCCGAGTTGGTCCTCACACTTTGACCACCTTCGCGTTGTCTTTGAGTTGCTGAGAACGGAGCGCCTGTTCGTCACCCGAAAGAAGTGTTCCTTCTTCACCACTTCTGTGACCTTCCTTAGTTTTGTTGTTTCTACTGACGGTGTTCATGCAGATCAATTAAAGATCGATGCAATCTTGGAGTGACCCAGACCGAGGACCTTGCATGATGTTCGAAGCTTCCATGGGCTGGCCTCATTCTACAGAAGATTCGTTCAGAACTTTAGCACGCTGATTGCTCTCATCACAGAGTGTCTCAAGGGGCGTGATTTCAAGTGGACGGATGAGGCCGAAACTAGCTTCCACCTTGTTAAACAAAAGATGATTGAAGCACCAGTTCTCGCACTTCCCGACTTCGACAAAGTAATCGAGGTCAATTGTGATGCATCTGGAGTTGGCGTTGGAGGTGTTTTGAGTCAGTCAGGACGACCGGTAGCTTTCTTTAGCGAGAAGCTGTCGGGGTCGAAGAAGAACTACTCCACTTATGACCTGGAGTTTTATGCCATAGTTCAGTTGTTGAAGCATTAGCACCACTACCTCATATAGAAGGAGTTCATCCTGTTCACCGATCATGAAGCCCTGAAGTACATCAATGGCCAACACAAACTGAGCAGGCGGCACGCTAAGTGGGTGGCGTACTTGCAAGAGTTCACCTTTACTTTGAAGCATAAAGCAGGAAGCCTTAACCGTGTAGCAGATGCTTTGAGCCGCTGCAATTCTCTTCTCACCACAATAAGCGCCAAAGTTGCAGGGTTTGAAGCTTTCACGGATATGTATGCGGATGATCCTTCCTTTGGGAAGATCCTTCAGGAGGTAACCGATGGACATCGTCACGATTTTATTTTGCATAACGGTTACCTGTTTCGTGGCCTGCAACTGTGCATCCCAGACTTTTCATTGCGACAGCAATCATGAACGAACTCCATAATGAGGGGCACTTTGGTCGTGATAAGACCTACGCCCTCATAGTTGCAGACTTTTATTAGCCGAAGTTGTCTAGCGATGTGGCTCACTTTGTGGAGCGTTGCTTTGTGTGTCAGCGGTCCAAAGGAGTTCTCACCAACGCAGGCCTGTACACTCCCTTGCCAGTCCCTGAAGCCCCTTGGCTTGACATCAGTATGGATTTTGTTCTATGCCTTTCTCGTACCAAGCTGGCCTCAGACTCAATCATGGTGGTGGTTGACAGATTTTCCAAGATGGCCCATTTTATAGCTTGTCGGAAACTATGGATGCTACCCACATTGCACATCTTTACTTTCGAGAGGTTGTTCGCTTGCATGGTGTCCCTCGCTCCATCACATCCGATCGTGACACCAAGTTAGTTAGCCTCTTCTGGAGAAGCTTGTGGGGAAAATTGGGGACGCAGTTGAACTTTAGCAGTGCATACCACCCCCAGACAGATGGCCAGACTGAAGTGGTGAACCGGAGTTTGGGCAACCTATTGAGGAGTTTGGCTGGAACTAAACCGAAGCAGTGGGATCTGGCACTACCTCAAGCCGAATTTGCCTACAATAGATCGAAGAATTGGACTATCGGCTTGAGCCCATTCGAGGTTGTCTATGGGCGGAACCCATCAAGAGTACTTGATCTTACCCCTGTCCGACGAATTGGTCGTGTTCACCCCTGAGCTGATGAGATGGCTGAGCATCTTCGGGTTATTAATGAGCATGTCAAGTTGGCTATTCAGGAGAGTAATACCAAGTACAAGGTGAATGCAGACAAACGGAGGCGTCAAGTACTGTTCAATGAGGGCAACTTAGTGTGGGTTGTCCTCACTCGAGATCGCTTCCCTGTAGGTGAGTATAACAAGATCAAGGAACGAAAGATCAGACCCTGTGAAGTGTTGCAAAAGATCAATGACAATGCATGCAGTTGCGCCTCCTCAGTTATTTGAGGACCTTTGACATCTTCAATGTGAAGTATCTGAGCCCTTGTTTTGTGGAGTCGACTAATCATATTACGAACTCGAGGGCAAGTTCTTTCCAACCCGGGAGGATGATGCAGGAGAGCCCGAGTCAGACGATGCCGAGCTGTCTGATTGCACCATGAGAGCTTTGACATACCACGACTTGGCGGACCGACATAAAGGCGGAAGGTGATCGAGCCAAGTCCGGAATTGGGGAGCACTTTGGACACGTTTCGGTATTTTGTCCATAACTTTGGCTATCGATATCGGATTCACGCGCTCAACCCCAATTCGGAAAGCTCATATCGACGCGCATGTGGGGTCCATCCATCTTTGCTCAATGGACCCTTCATCCTCAAATTCCACTTTTTTTCCCGTCGTTTCTTCGTTTCTCGGTGTTTTTCTTTTCATTTTTGGCAATACTTCGTATGCCAATTTAGGATATGATATGAATCCGATTTGAACTTAGATTTTTAGGAGTTATCTGTTTTGTTTAGTTATATTAGAATTAGATAAGTTTTTCTATTTGACCAAAATTTGCCGATTTGGACGAATTTGGATAAGAAGATAGAATTTCTTGGTTATCTAGGTTAGTTTTTTTTAGCTATTTAAACCTGCCTTGTGGGTTGAATTTTATTCATTGATTATTGAGTTATATTTTCCTTTTAAAGTTTCAGAGACTTGTCTTCTCTGTTTGTCCTCCCTTTTTCTTGCTCTTTTATCAATTCCCCATGTTTATCACCGCTCGCAGGTTAATCGCTACCCTGCTTTGCATGATATAAGGAGAGGCATAATGAGAGAATTGAGATACAATTCTGTGAGGGATTTGCTAAGGGATATCGGCGTAGAGTGTGGAGACACGCCAGGAGGGAGTCTTGGGTGATTCCAGATGTCCTTAGTAGAGGTAAATACCTTCAACTCCCTCCCTTTTATTTAATGCATAAATCAGGAAGGGAAAAACTTAAGGCAACATGTAGATACAACCTAGGATTTTTTTTAGGATGACAGTTTCAGACCTGCAGCCTGGCTGTCAGTTTCGAGAGACATTTGAGTCCCTTGTTATTCTCCGAATTGTGTGTATAATACACAATTATAAAATTTAGGAAAAAATCTTTCTAACAAATCCTAGATCATTATAATCTGACTATGGATTAAGAGATATGAGCAGTTCTTTCGGACTGCGCATAATACGATACTGAAATTGTGCAGTTCTGAGCTGCCAATTTTGAGTATAGTTTTAGTTAGTTATAGTGTTCTGATCGGGGCATATAATATACCGTTAGAAAGTTTATGAAAATAGCTTTCCAATGAATCCTAAATCAACATAATCGGATGTCTGGATTGGAAGATATGGACAATCCTTTTCAGTTGTGCAAAATTGGCAGAAATTCTACATTATGTGTGGGCATATAAATTAATAAGATCCTCATATGTGATTAAGTGGTTTGGGTTGAGCCTATTTTAAAATCAATTCGGATTAAGATCAATTGGGTTAGTTGAGTTAGTAGGTTGGGTTATATCTATGTTAAAGCAAACTAGGTTAAGTTAGTTAAGTGGTTAAGTTGAATTGGGTTTGTTTATATCAAACGGAGTTAAGTTAGTCAATTTATTTATGTGAGTTGGGTTTAATTTGATCAAGTAATGTTAAATGGGTTGTAACTTGGGGTCCGGTTTGGTTAGACTCATTCAGTTAGGAACTGGGTTAGGTTCAGACAAGTCCAACTTGTATGGGTCCAGTCGATTTAAAGGGTTGAGTCTGACCAACTAAGAAGATTGAGTTAAGTCTAATCAGGTTAGGATTGGACTTTGTTTAAATTATTGAGTTGTGGTTAACCAGTTTAAACTTGAGATCAAGTATTAAGTGAGCAAGCTAAGTAAAGTGGTAAAGGGTGGGGTTCCGACATCTAATAAAGAACTGACAAGGGCCTACTAGACTAGAATATGGCCCAATAGTGGACCATTCATGTGCATATAAGGTTTATGAATAATTACCGTTGCTTACATAGAATTTATTACCAGATTTGACATAGAGATGCATCAGGAAGAAGTCCCGTGGTATTTAGGATATCGCTATTAAGGTAAGTACTTTTGCCTAGTAGCTGCCTAGTAATGGGCTTTCTTGACTTTGTTGATTCATGTTTCTTATAAGTTACCTTTGGTTTTATTGAACTTGTTGTTCCTTTATTTGGTATGTTCTTGATTCATTACTTTCTTGATTTCGTGCTTGTGTACGTTTCTTTGATCTCTTGGATCTTTGTTGTTGATCTCATGCACATACATGGTTTGTTGCTTCCATATTTGCGTATGTGCGTTGTGTGATTGGATGTTTGTATCAGTTGTTGTTGAATGCTCACTGAGTATACCCACTTGTGACCAGGACAATACTGTGAAAACTCGTGGTGCTTATGTTTAGGTTGGGTAGGTATGCGTCAGTGGAGCGAGCGGGCTCACTGAGCATAGCCTCCTGTTATCCGGCATAAGACCATTGAGACAAGCAGTATTTGTTTTATCCGGGAAGGTGTGTATCAGTTTTTCTTATGTTGAAGATTCTCCCACTTGGTGTAGATAAGTTGAGGGTGTTCAAGGGAGGACACTCTGAACGTCCTATAGTCCTACCAGGGGGAGGAAACTCTGGATGTCCACCCGTCAGTAGGATGATACGCTGACCGTGTACTTGTACGTAGGAGTGCTACCAGACTCGAGGGTTAGGATGTGATTAAGTGTGATGATCGGCTGATGTTAATGAGCACCGGAAGATGACGTGAAAATTTTCTTGTCTACTGTTTGTTGTATTCTTTGTTACGAGATTGACAGATAGTGATCCTTATGTCAGTTCTTATGTTCTGATATGTTTATGTTTTCGATTGGATCACTTTCAGTTTTGATTATCCCTCTTGGCTTCATTGTATCCCCCCTGTAGGAGTGCTTACTCAGTTTTCCTTTTGAAAGCTCATTCCACTTGATTTTCTTTCTTTCTGGTTTAAGGGATTAGCTGGATTGGTTTCAAGAGCTGCGCAAGGGATTGATATAGCTAATCGAGGTTCGAGGACCTCAAGTTGTCTTGTTGAGTGAGATGTATATTTTTGTAGGACTCTATAGGGTCTGATTTTGTATAGACCATTGTAGGGTATTTTGAACCCTGATTTTATATTCCGCTGTAGAACTCTGAGTTTGATTATTTATGAATATTTGGATTTATTTTATTGCAAGCTTTTTTATTACATAGGCCTTGTATCTGAGTGGGGCTCGCCTCCACTTGGGTACGACCGGTCTGCTCACGTGCCCAAGGCCTTGGAAACCCGGTCAGGGCGTGACATTTTATCTGCTCAATCATAAAACAAACCCAGAGGAGCACAAAAATAGAGTAGTTGATGTGAAATAGAGGGGTAAGTGCATGCACATATGATGAAAATATATGTATATTTGTGCACTTATGAGACATCATTCAACTTCCAATAGTCGATGCAGATGCACAACCCAGTGGCTGTCCTAGTGGGGATTAACTCATTCTTTTCATTTATTACCACAGTCATCCCTCCCTTCTTGGGTACCACCTGCACTAGACTCACGCACACATTATCCTAAATATGGTAGATTACTCCAGCATCCAAGAGTTTGATCATTTCGGTGTTTAATACTTCCTGCATATCCGGATTCAGCCATTTTTCAGGTTGAATGGCAGCCTTATTTGTTATCATCAATTAGAATTTTGTGCATGCAAAAGGATGGGTTAATACCTTTAATATCTATGATTTTCCACGTGATAGCCCTCTTGTGTCTCTTGAGTACTTGCAATAATTTCACTTTTTGCTGGTTGGATAAGTCTGAAGCAATAATAACGGGTAGCTTCGACCCATTCCCAAGAAATGCGTATTCAAGGTGTTTGGGAAGCTTCTTCAACTCTAGTCTATAGGTTCCGCTATCGATGGTTTCATCTTCTTCTTATTATCTTTCAACATCTCATTATTGAACCCTTTCTCAACTTCTAGGAGCTGGTTATCTTCTAAATCTTGATTTATGTTAAAATCCTCCTCCCTAGAAGTTAGGGAGGTTTCTATGATAGATCAATCTTTACCGATTTATCCATGTCGCAACTTGAATCAGAACTTATAGACGGGTCGGCTGGGTCCCGACGGTTCCATCTAGAATGCAAGATTTTGTTAATTTATTCACTCCCTTATAAGTACCCATAGAGATTATTGGGGTCAGTCAGGCATCCTCTACATTGTATATTGGTTGTTCATCCCTTACGGCACTGAGCTACTGAAAGTATTCATGCTCCTCTTGAATGAAATTATAAAAACCATTTCCCAGTTGGCATTCTTCAAGAGATTCATGTATTGTCGAGGCGCTAAAGAATGACTTTCCACCCAGGATTCCATGTAGTATACTACACATGATTCTTTATCGTGGTGGTCCGTATTCAAGCTTTCTTGATAGGCTGATTCAAGCAATTATAATTAGCCCATTTATTTAGAATTTTGGGCTGTAAGGCTAGTAGTGCTTCTCATTGGCCATAGATTTATTTTGAATCACCCACCAATTTGTTGTAAGCTAGATAGAAAAATTGTTTAGCACAAGAAACGAAATGGAAAACAAACGTAAACAAAACAAAGAAGAGAAATTAAGACTCTTAAGACTAATGACTAAATTAATAAGCTCCTAGAGTTCCTAGTAATCATGGTCCCCGGCGCCAAAAACTGTATGCTTAAAACCGCAAGTGCACGGGTCAAAAAAGTAATAGAGTGGACTGTGGAAAAGTTGGGTAGCAAACCGAAGAGACCTAGAAATACTAGCACTACCTACTTGTCTATTTCATGGTGATTTAACCTAATCTAAACTCTAAAACTATAAAGCAAGATGAAATCGATATAAAGTAGTGACAACAATCAATCATTAAGGGTAGACAGTCAGGCAATGAATCCCCTCCAGATTCTTGTGATGAGATGTGATTAAGGATCCCTATATTGATGAACACTAAGTTATGGACCAAGGGTTCCTATAGTGTTTTCATCCCTTTCTCGAGGTGATTACTAAGCCTAATACCCTCATTACATAAACTTTCTCGTGAACCTATGTCTTGGAAGAACTATGGGAATAAGAAATCTAAAGGGGTCTCTTACCTTAATACCTGATCTCTCGGTGTATTCATAGCTCCCTTTATTGAAGTTGATCTACACAGAGGAGGCGTTCGCTTCTTCCCCTGATGAATCCTATTGGCAATCCGGGCTGTCGCAACGTAGATAACCAATCCATAGAAAACATTCAATAAATCTCAAAACATACAGCATTCATTGTTCGCACTACTCTTCAGAGTTGATTTATTTTATACTGAGCGGTGTGCGGACGGTCGTCCACCTGCACGAATCATCGCATGATTTACCAGAGGCCTCCTGAGCGCACGCGGATGAGCACACTCCCATACGTACTAGCAAGCCAAGCAACACGCCACCAGAAGAGTGTGGATGCCTGTGTGGTCGCACGGTTACCCCCACAGATCGGGATCCAAAGTTAACCAAGCTTTAATTAATTTTAGATTTGAACTCATGCGAACCTAAACAACACCAACTATGTTCTAAATGCATGGTATTATAAATAGCGAAGATTAGGGTTGAAGAAAGGGATTTTGATCTTTGGATTGTCTTGGAGCTCTTATCCCCTCTCCCACTTGGAGATTAAGGTTTTGTTGAAGATCTTGGAGCGAAGGACGTGATGACAATCATTGAAGGGATGTTCTCAGTGCAGCTCCATGCACTCCGCCAATAGTCCTTGCCAACGGTGCGGGAAGCGTGTTTCAAATTATGTTTCATTTCTTTCTCTTATTTTTTTTTTATTGGAATTGTGTTCCTCTTTCAGGCAGAACTGTTAGATACATAGGCATGATGAACCTCTGGATTAGAAATTAACTTGTGTTATGGATTTCTATTTTTTAATGAATAGTGCGGATGCGCTGTTGCCAGTGCGGCTGGATTTTTGCTTCATACGGTTGTGTTCTCATGCACACTTTTGCCCACACGGCCACAGTCTGCTTGTTTGTAGCCTCAAATAATGCTGATTCACTTTCTTTTTGCTCTTAAGGTCTTCCAATGCCTTGTAATTGTAATTTAACTCAAATTAAGTATATGTGAGCTAAAACTAATCCAAATCACATGCAAAATGTACATGAAAATGGTGTAAAAACATGATCAATTGAACGCTTATCAGTGACGTCGGGATTCCCGCTTGGGAAGGATGCTCATCATGCCTTTAGCCGCCTTTCACTAAAGAGTGTGTCGTCCAGCCTGGAGAGCCAAGCCTTGTGTTGTCACCTTCAAGCTACCATAGTTAGTTCTTAGAAACTGAGATAAAACTAAGGAAAAACCCCTTGAGCCTTTTTATAGCTAGGACCTGCGATTCGTCCCTCCTTGAGCAATGTATCCCAAAACGCCATCATTCGGGTTACATGCACGTTAGTGATAGCTCCTTTACAAGTGAAGGTCGCGTTTCTAAATCCCAGCGGATTCAATATAAATGTCAGGACATATCCTTCGTGAGGAAGAACATGTTGCTCAAGCTCAGCCCTCTTTGCAGCAAAGTCAGGACGTGTCCTTCCTAAGGAAACACGTGTATTTTATTGATCATCTGCAATGAGTGCTAAAACTTAAGCCACTGCACGCAAGCGTACATGGTCGTAACTAATAAATTCTGGTAAGTACCTGGCCGAATTCCTCATGAAATGGTAACTAGGTCTAATTGAGTAGAAGTGTACTAGCTCATATGAAGAGTCAATCAAGAAAACTAGTGGAAGTATGTCTAAATCCTAAGAAGTTTAAGAGAAAAATGAAGGTTGCTTGGGTTGAAACTATCGATGATAAGCTTCTATTGTTGTATGCCTCTAATGACTTGCAAGGATATTCTCCTATGCTTGCAATGATGTTGTTGCTATGGATACGAGTTAATAAATTATAAGTGTGGTTCTTGTGTGCACTCCGGGTACAGCCTACACGTTCCTTATGTCTAAGGAACACGAATAAACTCCTCACCATAAGTCTGTGGTGGTAGGAAGACTCGTTCTAGGACCTAGACTCTATAATCACCATGGAAAACCAATACCTATGTCTAAGCTAATGGCAACTACGACTATCATTCCGCTCCACACTATAATTCTAATACAATTCTCACATACATCTATGCATAGAAAACTAGGATTTGTTGTCGCCCGTCGGCAAATTATTAAAGATAGTATTAAATCATAGGCATATCCACAACAACTCCATCAATGCAAACACTTTTTTTTTGGTAATAGTCAATACAGACATAGGATAATTAGAATATCTGTCACACCCTTATCCTTTTCAGGACCTGTAAACACATTGCTACCAAAGTTTAGGAATGAACCCTAAACCTAAGGTCGTAATATGCTAATTAACTGGGAAAAATAACAAATAAATGGAAGGAAATTGGACAAACTAGATAAATTAAAACACCAACTCAATCTGAATTAATACAACACAAAATAAATAATGTCTTAAACTTAATGTCCTCACAACACTCAAAACAAATAAACATAAACTAGACACTCTGAAGTCGAGCCAACTACTGAGCATCATCATTGACTCGTGGCCAAACTAATTCTCTAGAAGAACTCCTCGCCTAACTTCCCGCTAAAACAATAACAAAAGGTGGGGCCGAGTTACCTTTGGAGCTCAAAGGGAAGAAACAACCTGGCCAGTATAACCGTACTGTGAGCAAAAATAAAAAAGTCAGAGAGTAAAAACCGTGCGCAGTAAACACGTAATAGAAAATACATCAATTAAAAATACCGAAAATCCGTCCCGACATCGCAAGTAAGTAAACGCTTGATCGGTGTATTCTCTTAAAAATGCATATCCGAAGCTCGTTTTCTCCATTCTTGTGAATCAAATATGAAACCGACATTCCCCCGGTAACTGCACTGCGCCTCTTTCTCTCCCGAGATGATCTCTATCTCTAGAAGGCGCAGGAACGCCAAGCATCATCCGGGATACACAAGACTATTCTCTGACTACACATCTACTTCAATACTGCATGGCCAGCAACCAACGAGTATATCTGATACTGAGGTTGAGTATATATACGTACACTGAGGATCCCAAAAGGGATGGAAAGGGGGTTTTAATTTTATAAAAAAGTAAGTAAACACAGATAGTTCGCTATTTTTGAAAAGAGAATTAAATCACCCCTCTCATAACTCAACGTCAGACTTCTCGCTCTTCACGAGCCACTCAGTCTATACAAGTATTTCAATAGAATGTAGTCCTCTCAGACAGAATCGCTTCTCTTCATTATCGATTACTAAGCATGAAATGGTTATAAAACTCTATAAACTTTTATGAAACTCAAAGTTCACGCTTTTAAAATCGAAAGCGTGGTCGTATAAAAATACGGTAAAACTAAGAAAACCTGCATGTGTAGATTTCCCTCACCTTAGTCCGATTCTGAAAGCTAGATCCGCCCTGCCCTTTCCTAAGCAGTTAGACTTTCCTTTGCCTCGATGATTGAAGTACGTAATTCTATAAATATGAGGTTCAGATTCCTAACTCGTGACTTTTAATCTAAACATTATAAATACCTGAACTCATTAAACTATCTTAGCATAATTTCTCCTTAAGGTCTAATACATGCTTCTAAAGTATAAGAGTACCTAATTATATTCAGTATTCCTCCTCAGATTCTAACAAATCTTCACTTAACTTAATTATCACTTTGCTAAACTTAACAACTAGCATATTAAGCAAGGAATGAAGATGATTTATTTGCTAAGCATGGAAGCATTAACTAAATTACAAATAGAGCTTGAAGATAACTAACATGATGCCTTAAGCAATTAGGGTTTCATAATTAGGATGATTAAGCATAGAAGCATTAACTAAATTTCAATAGACCCTCAACTCCTATAGACTTTCAAGAAAATTGGGCAAAGACCTCTCTATTCAGAGGGCCCAAAAATATACATGCATTCACCATACTTAATATGAATTTACTCCATAATCATCCAACATTCTAATTTCTCGTTAATAGCCCATAAATTTAATCTAATCATGCAATTAGTTGGGTCTTTCCCCAATTTCCTCAATTAGGGCTCACCGCCGTGCTTGTATTGGACCTGGCCGGGGCGTATGTCGCAGTGGCGCCGCTCGCCGGAGCCGCGGGGGAGCCGGAGGTGCCGGGTCGCGAGGGAGGCTGCGCAGGCTGCTTAGGTGGTCGGCCGGACGTAGGGCTGAAGGCGGCCGCCGGCTGGCGAAGGCCGCGCCGTGTGCGGAGACGGCTGCTGGCGGGAGAGTACAAGGCGGGCGGGTCAAGGCCAGTGGGACGCCGGGCGGAGGGCGCTGCCGGCCAGCCGCTCGGTGAGAGGCAGAAGCAGGTCTCACTTAACTAGAGAGAGATCGAGAGAGAGAGATTTGTTTCTCTCTCTTTTCTCATCTCTGCCTTTTAAAGACAGAGGTTTACTTTTTTTTTCTTTTCTTTTCTTTTCTTTTCTTTTCTCTTTTTTTTTTTTTTTTTTTAATTTTATTTTATTTTTAAAAGTATTATCTTTTAAATATTTTATAATACTTTATCTTTTTCTTTATGTCACCTCACAATATAAAAATATTATTTTATTAATAATTACCAATAATTCTTCCGACCCAGATCCTGGAATCCCTTTGGCCGATTGACCTCACGGATACACGGCCGATCAAGTAAAGATCACGGGTCATCTTTCTCTCCCGACCTGCATCCGGCACAATCTCGCTTTTGACTAAGCTGATCGACTTTTATCGACTCTAACTTTGTCCGACATATTCCTACTTAATTAACTGGATTAATTAATATTTAAATAATCTTTTGATTTACTTAATCGAACCCTACCGACCATCCATCTCCAACTATTCTATATAACTCGCTCCGCCCATTAAGGCCTCTCGCCCTCTATAGTAGTGAATGGATTTTGGTCCATTTAATTCTAATTTCCTTTAACTTGAGATTAATATTAATTTATCTGTTTAAAGTTAATTACCTCATTTAAAATTTCAGAATTTCACTGAATTTTACTTGTGAAATTTTGGGATGTTACAATATCAAGTCATTGAGTTCATACAACCCTAGAATGAATGTTTGAACTACTATTACAAAGGATAGATTCAAAGTAATGACAAGGTTAACATAAGCATCCATGTCTAATTACAACAGGGGATAATAAGCATTCAAGAACAAAAGATTAATAAATCCCCCTCTTGATTTGAATAATCCCAAGCTATAATCGTTGTTGAAAGCCATCAGATCGTTGCCCTCTAGTCACTGCCGCTCATGGAGACCAAAGATGCTTAAAACCTAGAAATTGGATCATTTATATACCCCCCCAACAATCTGCATCATGATGCAAAACTGTGCATCGCGATGAGGTTGTAGCACTTGGCAACCTCGAAGATGGCATCACGATGCAACCTGTAGCATTGAGTTGCGGATGGAAATCTAGTGCTTTGTCCAACTGCTTACATCGTGATGCAACCTAAAATGGCATCGCTGATTGACCTGCATTTCACGAAGGCACCAACTCCTACATCGTGGATACAACCTAAAATCCCAAGAAGTGTGCTTGTTGCCTCTTCGTGCATCGCTGATACCTAACACTTAGCTATTCAGTTATAGAGTTCTGCTTCACCTGATGCAACACAATTCACACAATTTAGCCTCTAAAGACATATAACAGTTGGAAAACACAAATAAATCTAGTGTGAAAGCTAAGTTGGCCAGTTACGCATTTTAGGACCAAATTCATGTAATATCCACACTATACCAGACATTCTAGCCCTAAACATAAGATAAATGCTTAAATTAGCTTTCTTTCGAGAGCTAACACACCACCAAGCTTGAACAATTGCATGTCCTCAATTAATGAACATGAAAATTAACAATACAATAATTCAACTGGAATCAGATTCAAGATTGATATCCAGTGGTTATGCTTCACATTGCAATATGAAACAATAAAGAATAAGTTGAACATGTCAAATATGAGTACCCAACATTTGAAGAACAACTACACTGCGCCTTAGAATTCAAACAATGTAATGGCCTTAGCTTATTGGGAGTCACAAAGAAAAATGCATACAAGAGGGAATAAAATTAGAAGCATAGATCTACATAGTGAATGCCTTTACTACTCTTTGCTAGTAGAAGACCCTACTCCGGGGGTAGGCTATTGCTCACATCTTAGTGGAGATCTTTATTCATTGATGTGCACTTTTATTTTAATTTTTGTTTTAAATTTACTGTAGAAGCATTATAATGTGAGCTCACCTATACCCCCAGTTTCTATGCATTCCCTATGTTTAAAGTGTTACTCAACTACCATGAGGTCTATACCCTAGTTCTATTCCCTAGTGTATATATGCTCTCTAAGTGACCCACAGTAAAATAAAGTCATTTATGAAAATTCAACGAACTTCTATGAACGCAAAAGTAATACATAATGTTGTTCCTCTAGTGTTTGACAAGTTCAATGTCCCAATATCATCTATATCATATGCCTTATAGGTTCGGAGACCAATCCTACCATTTATGTGCAAGATGTATGTAATTTGTGTGCATGAAATCATAGAAAACGTTTCCTCACATGCAAAGTGCTCAAAACATGTACTAAACTTCATCAAAATATATCTATCTCAGAAAACATCACTTTTAGTACAAGGACTCAAAACAAACACAACTGTACCCTCTAAAACCCTGGAACTTACGAGATCATCATCCCTGATGAGTCTCGTAATATAAGATATGAGAAGAAAGTGCAATGGGCATGTAGAAGATAGAAGAACACTCCTCTAACTGGCAACGTCCACATCTTGGATGTTCTCACCCTCGGGGGTGGGTGTGGGTGCTGTGGGGACTGACTTGATAGATGGATGAAGTAAGTGCTCGCCGATGCCAGGAGCACTGAATGTGATAGGAATAGGGCGAGGACTAACAAAGAGGGTCAAGATCCACTTCAAGTCACAATTGGAACAGTCACACGGGCTCGGGCTAAGAGATTCAAAGAGTCTCTTGGAGGATTGATTCAAGAGGTTCAACATAAAGAAGAGTTCAAGCTCACCATCAATGAAGAACCAAAGTTGGTCCACCTCATTAAAGCACTCACTAATTAGGCTTAAAGGGAGTTGGGCTTTCAAGGCATCTCATACTAATTATTAACCTTGGAAATGTAGAGGGTTTAATTTTTGCATGCATGCTTTGTTGGAAAGGGGAAAAGCTTAATTACTCATGCATGATGTGTTGGAAACGGAGACATTTAATAAGACTTTTAGAGTTAGGAGAGAGTTTAATGCTGAATTTCAAATTCTCTTGTACTAGCCTATATATATTGGCTAAACTATGTAACTGAGAGAATGTTTTGAATGAAATAGTGAGAGAAATTCTCTTTGGTTCTTCTTAGAACTATCGAACTTATCAGGTTTGTCCTGTAGCGTTTACCCCGACTTATCAAATGGTTTTCCACCCCATTTGTGGCGTCCTCGCTATACCAAGGTTCTTGCTTCTTCATAAGCAACGGGTCACGGTTCTTCCACCCAAAACCTGATTGTAGAACGGTCAATGTGCTAATCTTGTTATGGGTTTTGTCAAGACTTGGCAGGGTTCATATCCGTTGGTATCAGAGCTCAGTTTCTATATCCTATTTCTCATTATCAATCTTTGAAGTACCTTTGAGGAGAAGTTAAAAAAAGTACAAAAAAGGAGAGTTCAAAAAAAAAAAGAAGAGAAAGTATCCCAAAAAAAAAGTGTGGAAATTGTACCAAGAGAGAGAGAGAGAGAGAGAGAGAGAGAGAGAGAGAGAGAGAGAGAGAGAGAGAGAAGGAACTCCAAATTCATATCGTTCAGAAAAAATAAAAAATCTAGTGATCCTTTGCCTCTTCTTTACATTCCTTCTGTTTCAACTAATCCCTTTCCTTTCTTCACATTCCTTTTGATTCAGTGATCCCTTGTCTTTTATTCTCAGTCCTTTTGTTTCAAGTGATCCCTTGCCTTCTATTCGCAATCCTTTTGTTTTCAAGTGATCCTTCGTCTTTTCTTTATACTGTTTTGATAAGCTCTAGTGTTTCACCATTTGCTGAAAATTCTGATTTGAGTGTGATTAGTTCGATAAGAACTGAAAGAGAATTTCTGAGCAATTCATTATTTGAGTGCTACACAAGAGAGAGAGAGTGTTGTGAGGTCTTTTTTTTCAGGAAACTCATGTCTCAAAATAGCGAAAAAGGTGCTGCGTACGGTGTTGATCCAAAGTTACTTATGGAGGCTATGATGCCGGAGATACGGTGCTTGATGAGGAAAGAATTGGGGGAGGTTCATGAACGATTGGATAGAATGGAAAATTCAAGACAAGAGCCACCACAACATCATAATCCAAGGAATGAAGATGATGATTCGGGTAGATCCGCGGAAGATGATGAACAAGGCATGGTGGGTAGCCATTGGAGGAATGTACGTGATAGGCGAGTTTGGAATCAGGAAGATAACAACTTTAGTGGCATAAAGATAAAGATTCCTTCATTTCAAGGCAAAAATGACCCTGAGGCCTACCTTGAATGGGAGAAGAAGGTGGAGTTAGTATTTGATTTCCACAACTACTCCGAAATGAAGAAGGTAAAACTCCTAACCATTGAGTTTCTGATTATGCTATTATTTGGTGGGATCAATTGTTGTTGAATAAGCGAAGAAATAGAGAACGTCCAATAGAGACTTGGGAAGAAATGAAAATTGTGATGAGGAAACGATTTGTTCCTAGTCACTACTATTGCGAGTTGTACCAAAAGTTGCAAAGACGCAAGGACATCGAAGTGTTGAAGATTATGACAATGAGATGGAGATTGCTATGATTCAGGCTGATGTAGAAGAAGATCGAGAAGCTACAATGCCCAGATTTTTGAGTGGACTAAACCAAGAGATTCATGATAAGGTGGAGATGCAACATTATGTGGAGTTGGAAGATATGGTGCACATGACAATCAAGGTTGAGCGGCTCCTCAAGAGGAGGGGTGGTATGAGAGCAGCCCAAGGTTCCAGTTCATCATCATCATGGAAGCCAAATTATGCCAAGAAGGAGGAGAAACCGGCTACCAAGTCTAAACTCGAGCCAAAACAAGAACGCCCAAGTCATGGTTCTCAAGGTAAATCTGATTCCTCTACTTCTCGAACTCGTGACATTAAGTGTTTTAAATGTCAAGGAAGAGGTCATATAGCAAGCCAATACCCAAACAAGCGAGTTATGGTATTTCGTGATGACGGTGAGATTGAAACCAAAGATGAGTGGGACACTACTTCTATGCCCCCATTGGAGGATGTTGATGAGGAAGAATGTGCGGTTCATGGTGACTTGTTGGTCGCAAGGAGAGCTTTAAGTGTGCAAGCAAAAGAAGAAGATGAGTTGCAACAAGATAATCTCTTCCATACTAGGTGTTTTGTTCAAAACAAGGTGTGTAGTGTGATTTTTGATGGTGGAAGTTGCACTAATGTTGCTAGCACTACTTTAGTGGAGAAATTGGGGTTGCCAATGCTCATGCACCCACGCCCATACAACTTCAATGGCTAAATAAATGATAGTAGTGAAGCGAAAGTAAACAAGCAAGTACTAGTTTCCTTCAAAATCGATAAATATGAAGATCAGGTGTTGTGTGATGTTGTACCGATGCAAGCTGGACACTTGTTGCTTGGAAGGCCTTGGCAATTTGATTGGCATGTGAAGCATAATGGCTACACGAACATGTACTCATCTGTGTTCAAGGAAAGGTCAATCACTCTTGTTTCCATGACACTAGAACAGGTTTACAATGATCAAGTGATATTGCAAAAAGAGAATGATGAAAAGAGAGAAAATGAAAGAAAGAAAAAGAGTGAAAATCAGAAGGAAGCCGAGCAAAATGAGAGAGGAAAAGAAAAGAAAAGTTTGACTATTAAGAGAAAATCTGAGGGAAAACAACATAATTTTTATATGCAAGGGCAAGTGAGATAAAACTTGCGATGTTTATAAGTCAACCGATGATTGTACTTATGTACAAGGAGGCATATCTGAATACTAACAACCTTACCTTGTCTTTGCCTAGTCCTATTGTTGATCTTTTGCAGGTGTTCGATGATGTCTTTCCCAAGGAAGTTCCACACGGTTTACCACCTATTCGGGGGACTGAGCATAAAATTGACTTTGCATCCGGTGCCACCATTCCGAACCGACAAGCCTATAGAAGCAATCCCGAGGAGACAAAGGAGCTACAAAGGCAGGTTCAAGAGTTAATGGAAAAGGGTTACGTGAGGGAGAGCATGAGTCCATGTGCCGTTCCGGTAATTTTGGTTCCTAAGAAGGATGGGACGTGGAGGATGTGTGTCGATTGCCACGCCATCAACAACATTACAATAAAGTATCGTCATCTTATTCCTCTCTTAGATGATATGCTAGATGTGCTGCATAGAGCTAGTGTGCTTTCTAAAATTGATTTGAAGAGTGGGAATCATCAAATAAGAATGAAAGAAGGTGATGAGTGGAAAACTGCTTTTAAAACAAAACATGGATTATATGAGTTGTTAGTTATGCCTTTTGGATTAACTAATGCACAAAGTACTTTCATGCGTTTGATGAATCATGTCTTGCGGGCATTCATTGGTAGATTTGTTGTTGTCTATTTTGATGATATTCTCATCTATTGCAAATGCTTGGATGATCATGTTGAACACTTTAAATCAGTACTAAATGTACTTAGAAAAGAGAAGTTACTTGCTAACTTGCAAAAGTGCACCTTTTGCACAGATAAGCTTGTGTTTCTTGGTTTTGTTGTGAGTGCATTAATTATACAAGTTGATGATGACAAAATCCGTGCAATCCAAGAATGGCCTAGTCCTACATGTGTTGGTGGTGTTCGCAATTTTCATGGCCTTGCTCGTTTCTATAGAAGGTTCGTGAAAGATTTCAGTAGCATTGCTGCACCACTGACCGAGGTCATCAAGAAGAACATTGGGTTCAAATGGGGTGAAGAGCAAGAAAAGGCATTTCAGTTGCTCAAGGATAAATTGACCCAATCTCCCATACTAGCTTTGCTTGATTTTACTAAAACTTTTGAGATTGAATGTGATGCTTCAGGTTTTATAATAGGAGCTGTACTTATGCAAGGAGGAAGACCAATTGCATATTTTAGCTAGAAGCTAAGTGGGGCAGCCTTAAACTATCCTACTTATGACAAGGAGTTGTATGCATTGGTTCGAACATTAGAGACATGGCAGCACTACTTATGGCCGAAGGAATTCGTGATTCACACTGATCATGAGTCATTGAAGCATTTGAAGGGCCAACATAAGCTGAATAGAAGACATGCGCGATGGGTGGAATTCATTGAGGCATTTCCCTATGTAATCCGGTACAAACAAGGGAAGGAGAATGTCATGGAGGATGCACTTTCCCATAGGTATGTTTTACTTTCCATTCTTGATGCAAAGGTTATCGGTTTTGAACACATAAAAGACTTATATTCTTCTGATTATGATTTTAGTGATGTGTATCAATCTTGTGAGAAATTTGCATTTGGGAAGTATTTTAGGCATGATGATTATCTATTTAAGAAAAACAAATTGTGTTTGCCTAGTTGTTCCTTGCGAGATTTGTTAGCAAGGGAATCCCATGGAGGAGGATTAATGGGGCACTTTGGGGTAGCTAAGACCCTTGGTGTCTTACAAGAGCATTTTTATTGGCCACATATGAAGCACGATGTTGAGAGGATTTGTGGTAGATGTGTTACTTGTAAGCAAGCTAAGTCGAGAGTGCAGCCCCATGGTTTATGCACTCTATTGCCAATACCTCGTGAGCCTTGGGTTGACATTTTGATGGATTTTGTCTTAGTATTACCTAGGTCAAACTGAGGTAGGGATTCAATATTTGTGGTTATGGATCGATTTTCTAAGATGACACATTTTATTCCATGTCACAAAACTGATGATGCTTCGAATATAGCTAAATTGTTCTTTCATGAAATTGTGAGATTGCATGGCATGCCTAGAACTATCATTTCCAATCAGGATGCAAAGTTCTTGAGTTACTTTTGGAAAACCTTATGGAGAAAGTTGGGAACTAAGTTGTTGTTTTCTACTACCTGTCACCCCCAAACTGATTGTCAAACCGAAGTAGTCAATAGAACTTTATCCACCTTGTTGAGAGCTGTAATTCAGAAAAACATCAAAACTTGGGAGGATTGTTTATCACATGTTGAGTTTGCTTATAATCGTGTTGTTCATTCTGCTACTCAGTTTTCACCATTTGAGATTGTATATGGTTTTAATCCATTAACTCCTTCGGATTTAACTCCTTTGCCAATTTCTGAGCGTGTTAATCCAGATGGCAAAAGCAAAGCTAAATTTGTTAAGCAGATCCATGAGAAAGCAAGGCTTAACATTAAACAACGGATTGAGCAATATGCGAAGCAAGGCAACAAAGGGCGACAGAAGCTGGTTTTTGAACCCGGGGATTAGGTTTGGTTGCACTTGAGAAAGGAAAGGTTTCCCTAACAACGGCGATCCAAGCTCCTTCCACAAGGTGATGGTCCATTTCAAGTTCTTGAGCTCATCAATGATAATGTATACAAGCTAAATTTACCCGGTAAGTATAATGTTAGTGCTACATTTAATATTTTTGATCTATCCCCTTTTGATGTAGGTGATGATTTGAGGCAAATCCTATTCAAGAGGAGGGGAATGATAGGAATGGCGTTAGGACTAACAAAGATGGTCAAGATCCACTTCAAGTCACAATTGGATCGGTCACACAGGCTCGGGCAAAGAGATTCAAAGAGGCTCTTGGAGGATTAATTCAAGAGGTTCAACATAAAGAAGAGTGCAAGCTCACCATCAATGAAGAACCAAAGTTGGTCCACCTCCTTAAAGCACTCACTAATTAGGCTTAAAGGGAGTTGGGCTTTCAAGGCATCTCATACTAGTTATCAGCCATGAAATGTAGAGGGTTTAATTTTTGCATGCATGCTTTGTTGGAAAGGGAAAAGGCTTAATTACACATGCATGATGTGTTGGAAATGGAGACATTTAAGAAGTCTCTTAGAGTTAGGAAAGAGTTTAATGCTGAATTTCAAATTCTCTTGTACTAGCCTATATATATTGGCTAAACTATGTAATTGGGAGAAAGTTTTGAATGAAATAGTGAGAGAAATTCTCTTTAGTTCTTCGTAGAACTATCGAACTTATCAGGTTTGCCCTATGGCGTTCACCACGACTTATCAAATGGTTTCCACCCCTGTTTGTGGCGTCCTCACTATACCAAGGTTCTTGCTTCTTCATAAGCAACGGGTCTCGGTTCTTCCACCCCGAACCTGATTGTAGAATGGTCGACAAGCTAATCTTGTTACGGGTTTCGTCAGGACTTGGCGGGGTTTGTATCAGATGTGTACCCATCTCTACACTTAAAGAATTGCATTGTCCATAAATGCACATAAGCAAACATAAAAATAACTATATATGCATTAATGAATTAGGAGAGGGCAAACGAAAACTCCCCCGAGTTATAAGGATGAATTCCAAGTTGAATCCGAACTCGAGGTGAACTATCGTGACAACAACAAAAAGAGATAATCTTTAAAGCTGTAATCAAGAAGAAACATCAATAGCATAATCCGCATAATAAAAAGAAGAAACTAAAGAGTCTCTAATTTAAAGAAAACAGCATGACAATAGAAGAGTAGTAAGGATATGCCCTTGCTACATGTACAAGAAGTTATACATATGATGATCCATCAACTCAAGGTTGCTCAGCCTCGGGTGCTACTGGTGCTGCCTCAAGTGGTGGTGGTATCTCTGGATGTGGTGCTGCGGGTGGTTCTCCAGCGGCTAGAGGGAGGTCTTGGTTTGACGAATGTGGAGTCGGATGTGCATGCAGTGACGCTGAAGATGAGTCGATGGAGCGTGCTGTGCTGGAGAAATGGATCGCTCACTAAGCATAGATAATATATATCGAACATCCCATCGTGCCTGCTGCTAGTCCCTGTGAATCTGGCACTGCTCGTCGAGGAGGTTGCTTTGGCCGGCAAGAAGGCATAGCTTATCAGCGAGGATTTGGCCCTGTACCTCAAGAAGTGTTTGCTGATATGCCAAAATGCAGTTCAGCATCGCGAAGGTGCACCGCTACTCGGCCTTAAGCTCCCCAAGCTGCTGGAGGATTTGCTGATAGTGGGCGTGGCAGTCTCCGGGTGGAGGTGGTACAATGGAGGAAGTGCCCTGAGGCTCCGATAACGGTGCGATTTGGGGTTCCTCCTCCTCGTCGATAGCATGCTCTGCCCTCATGGTACACCGAATGAGGGAGAATCCGCCTGCTGTGTGCTCGACGATCCACATCAATCTGAGGGTAGAGAAACTAAGGGGCTCCATCATGCGGATCCTGTATACCCCCAGTAGTCACCTAGCAGGTCCATCAATCGTAGAAGCCTAATAACGTAGGGATCTGCTGAGATCATCCTGAGTTTCACATACTGCCCCTGACGAGCAAGGAAATCAGCGAGGACGTAGCCAGGATGAAGTGGGTAGCACTCGACCATGTTGTAAATCATAAGTCGCTATGTGGGACATGGCCGGTCCTATTATCTCACCCTGCCAACGAACGGCTGGTCAGTGTCTGTAGGTAACGGTGGACCGGGTTGGCGAGCTAAGAAGCCTTCCTTGAGGCCATACTCCTGCTGTGGGTGACCTGTTTCCAATAATATGTAAAAGGTGTGTACACGGGGACGTTCACGGTGAGCTCTCGATACTCGTCCATCCCAATGTATGAGCGGTCATAGAGAACCATGTATATAGCGAAGTCGGTGACGCTAATCTTCCTCATTCAGCTATGAACCTGGAATCAGATCACCTGTGGGTTCCCTGTGGTGAAACGGCTCCTATCGACCTCGAAGCTGCATAGTACCTGGAGTGTCAGATCTTCATAAGCTGGCTCTGAAATGCCAAACGCTCTGAACTCAACTTTAATAGCTCCATCTAGTCCCACAAAAAACGTGGAGGGAGACTTTCCAATATTTTCGGAGATCCACGGAAGAATCAAAGCAATAGCTCTTTCTATGTTAGAGTACTGGAAGCCCCGATCAACTTCCGTACCTGGAGGCCAACCAGCGAAGGAGATCATCTCACGCACGGCTGCCTCGATCCCAACCTCGCGTGGGGCCGCTAAATCAATGAAACGCATGGCTTCAAACTTCTTCTAGGTGAGGATAGCGTGGCGCTCCAAATATAGACTATGGAGCAAGCGGGGTCCTGAGGAAGATGCGCCCTTGTCACTCTTTCTCTTCTACCCCTTCCCACTGACTTGTTTCGTGTTCGCCATGCCTGCAATTGAAAAGAGAGAAGAAATGAGGAACGTGGCATGGCCCCCATTTTTCCAAGCTGTGCTATCGTGCGGGCTTGTACGAACACATGATTGCCTGCACAGCTCTTGGAGATCACCTGTGGGCATGCCCGCGGTGAGGGCTCTGCACACACGCTGTCCATTTCAAATGCAAGGGGGAAACCTCCATTTTCATTACATACGACCACCTTCAAGCAAAAATCCTATCTAATTACACCCTTAAAAGCTTGTATAATCACTTGAACACTGCAATGAAGTAACCTAAAACCCTAGAGTTGGAGAAGGAGAATTCAACTAATAAGCGGTAGAGAATACCTTAATTCAGGCCTTGATGAGTTCCAAATTGGAATTGGAGGAGAGGAAAACGAGAGAGTTCAGGTTCTAAAGTGCTGGAGAGAAGAATGTAGGAAGGGATGAGGAGTGGCTACGGGTCTAAATAGGATGGGAACGGGCGCAAGAAATTGGAATTTCAACAGGCGCGCTCACGCCTGGCAACTTTTCGCATGTTGTGCGGGTTGGTGCACCTGCATGGTAGTCCACACAAACCAATGATATATAGCTAGCTACGCCCTTGTGCACCGCGCATGCCTCCTACACGAGTAAATAACAGCAGGATGGCAAAGCTCAGTGTATTGTGCGGGATGGTGCACCCGCATAGTCCTCCACATGTGATGGTATGCACAAGCTTCCCTTGTGAAGAAGTTTCCAGGGCGTGCGGGATGGTGCACCCGCATGGTACTCTGCATGCTCCTTCTATCAGCAATTTTTATGCATCACTATCACCAATTTTTACGTAGAGTTTCCTCCTCTAATCCTATTGATAAGTGTTCAATTAGTCATATTTTAATACCATTTTCATGTATACTTTGCATGTGATTCGTAGTAAATTTGGCCCATTGATACTTAATTTGTTTTAGACTACTTTGACAAGGCATTGGAGAGCCTTGAGAGCAAAAAGAAAGTGATTCGGCATCATTTGAGGTAGAATTCTTAGTAACTGAGGCCGTGCGGGCAAGCCTGTAGGCGCATGCACCTGCACAAAACAGAGAAATCCAGTCGCATACGCCCGCGCGCCCGCACTACTCAGCCGCGTAGCCCTGCAGAGCTGCTTAGACTTATATAGTGTGCGGACGCTGGTGAGGCCGCAAGGACGGTAGCATGAGTTCTCAGAGATTCTCCTGAGCGGTCTGTGGATGCCCATGCACCCACACAGTCACCCACATGGCTCGGGACCCATGGGAGACTAGACTTCTTTTTACTACAGATTCGGACCCATGCGAACCCAAATAGCACCTGTCATGTAAAATTGTATGGGGGACTATAAATAGCGAAGATTAGTGTTTTAGAAGGGACTTTTGATTCATCAACTATCTTCGCTCCTATCGCTTCTCTCTCTTGGAGATTAGGGTTTATTGAAGACCTTGGAGCTAGGACGTGACGGCAAGCATCGAAAGGAGAGTTCTTATCGGGAAACCATACAACCATCAACAATGAAGGGAAGGGTGTTCCACAATATGTTTGATTTCTTTCTCTCCTATTTTGTATTGGATTTGTGTTCCCTTTTGATGGGGAACTAATTTGCTAGATATTTGGGCATGTTGAACCTCTAGATTAGAACTTAAACTTGTTTGTATGGATTTCTATATTTGAATGAATGCTTTATGTTTTGAGAATCTATTGAATTTTATGTATGGTATTGGTCATCTCACTTGTGATAGCCCGGATTACCAATTAGATTCATATGTGTGTAGATAGCGAACACCTCCCCGTTTTGTAGATCTACTTCAATAAATGAAGGTTGTGAATACACCGAGAGATCAGGTATCAAGGTGAGAGACTCATGTAGAGGTATTACTCCCACAACTCTTCCAAGGTATAGGTTCTCTAGAATGCTAATTCAATGAGGGTATTAGGTTAGTAAGATACCTAGACGGAGGATATAACCTAGCAATCTTCAATTAGGAATCCATATATATCATTATTTACAAAGATTCGTAGCGGATTCATTGCCCGAGTATCTCCCTTTAATGATTGATTGTTATCACTACTCACACCTAATTGATTGCTTAGTACTTTTTAATTTAGCAATTAGATTAGGCTTCACAAAATTTTTGGTTAAACTAGATAGCACTAGTGATATAGGTCTCTGTGGGTTTGACATCTGACTCTAGTTCACTTTACTACTTGATACGACCTGTGTACTTGAGGTGTAAGCATAAGAATTAGGCTTAATCAAGTTTTTGGCGTTGTTGCCGGGGACCTTTAGATTGCTTATAACACGAGTCTGTTAGTTAGTCTTTAATTTTAGGTTTTTATTTTCTGTTGATTTTTCTCTTTATCTTTTCGCTTTATTTGTGTTCATTCCCACTAACCATCTTTCTCTATCTTGTTTCTGCGAAGAACGATGGAATCATCTATTATAAATTCATGATGGGTATGGAGCAATTACTAGCATTAGAGATAGCAATATTAAACAAACAGATCAACAATAAGCAATTTGAATCCGCGTATCAAGAGTGCCTAATCGCAAGGTGTCGTGATGATAAATCATGTGTTACATGCTTCTCGCTTTGTTGGGAGGAATGCTACCATGCGGCACACCAAGATCAAGTGGCTGCCTCGGAAGAGATAATTGGCAGAAGGTCTTTAATGATTTTATCCAGCAAGAGCAGGAGTACTTCCAGCTGCTCAATAGTATACACACTGATCAACCCATGTATGACATAGATGATGCATGGCTACTTCCAATGGATTGTTTGGATATTTTATTGAAGGAGAATACGGTAAAAGGAGTTTATGTAATAAATACTGATTTGACATGCGATGGGAGTACAAAGGAACAACACCATTCTTCACATACACATGAGGAAGTTGAGAAGGAACTTGATAAGACTGCAAAGTTTCGCATTCCAAATGGAACCGTCTGTATCCGAACGGTATCGTCCGAAATTTATGACTCGGTATGCAATATGGAAATACCAGAAGAGATTGGTCAATCGATTGTGCAAGGAGAGGACTCTGGCACAGATCAAGACCCGGAGGACCACCAAGTCTTGGAGGAGGATAAGGAGTTTGATGAAATGTTATGGGACAATAACAAGAAAATGAAAAGTTCCATTGAGGAGTCCCCAGAGCTAGAGTTAAAGGAGTTGCCCAAACATCTCGAGTATGCATTCCTAGGAGATAATTTGAAATTGCCCATAATTATCACTGCAAATTTATCCACCCAGCAAAAGGAAATGCTATTACAAGTACTCAAGAAGCATAAGAAAGCAATAGCATGGATGATTACATATATCAAGGGCATAAACCCATCATTTTGCACCCACAAGATTTTAATGGAAGAAAACTACAAGCCATCAGTCCAGCCATAAAGAAGACTCAAACCAAGAATGCTAGAGGTAGTAAAATCTGAAGTTATTAAGCTCCTTGATGCCGGGGTCATCTATCCTAATTCAGATAGTGCATGGGTAAGTCCAATACAAGTGGTACCTAAGAAAGGTGGAATGATTGTAGTAACAAATGAAAAGAATGAGCTTATTCCTACAAGAATGGTAATTGGATGGCATGTTTGCATCGACTACAGGAAGCTTAATGATGCCACACGAAAAGATCATTTCACGTTGCCTTTTATTGACCAAATGCTTGAGCGACTAGCCGGAAATTCTTACTACTGTTTCCTTGATCGCTTCTCGGGATATTTTAAAATCCCCATTGCCCCGGAGGATCAAGAGAAGACTACTTTCACTTACCTCAATAGCACCTTTGCCTATCTCCGTATGCACTTCGGACTATGCAATTTACCAGCCACCTTCAAGTGATGCATGCTTGCTATTTTCGAGGAATTGGTGGAGAACATTATGGAGGTGTTTATGGATGACTTCTCTATCTTTGGCTATTCATATGATCTATGCCTCCACAATCTTGATAAGGTGTTAGCTAGGTGCTAGGAAACTAATCTGGTGTTGAATTGGGAGAAATGTCACTTCATAGTGCGCAAAGGAATAGTCCTTCGATATAAAATCTCCCACAAAGGCATTGATTGAGGTGGACAAGACCAAGGTGGAAACAATTGAGAGATTACCTCCACCTACAAGGCTGTACGAAGATTCTTGGGGCATGCAGGGTTTTATCGATGTTTCATAAAAGACTTCTCCGCGATAGCTAGGCAATTGACCAAACTGCTTGAGAAAGATGCCACGTTCGACTTCATTGACAAATGCTTATCCACCTTCACTCGAGCCCCAATCATGATAACACCAAACTGGATTCTACTGTTTGAACTTATGTGTGACGCAAGTGATTATGCTATGAAAGCAGTTTTGATGCAAATCAAGGAGCTAGATATGTTGATCAAACATGTAGGAGTGAAGCTGGAGTTGCACAAGACCCTTTGTCACTTCCTAGTGGCCCAATTACAAGACTTAATGCCAAACATTTCAAGGAAGAACTAAATGGGCTAATCCAAGAGAATTTGGTTAACTCACAAAAGACCAAGATGGGTTCAAATAGTCATCAAGGCATGGTCCATGTCCTTAAAGCAATTGAAGAGGCTAATCAACATGCAAAGATGTGACCCGCATGGTTTGACCTGAAAAGGCGTGAAATTGTTGAGTTTCTAGGATGCTAAACAGGGGAATGAACTTGTTGAGTTTCTAGGCTATTAAAAAAATGGGAAGTTGTTTTATGTTGATCTTTGAGTTGTTGTTAAAGCTTTAGTTATTACTTTGTTTATGCTATGAGGGTTGTTCCAAGTATATACCATTATGAGCTTGAACTTTTAGTTTTTGGGTTTCTACTAAACTATTGTGAGGTCTTGTGTTTCTTTTTGTTCTTGAAAGAACTTCCTGAACTTATCAAGTTTATCTTGTGGCGTTCAAACAACCAAACTTATCACCTTGATCCTTGAGAGATTCTTGAGTGTTCTTGTTGTGGCGTTTCAATCCTTAGTAGTCTTGGTTTTCATCTTGTTAGGTGACAGGTCAAGGCTCAACCAATCTTGTCTACGGTTCTTGGGGTTCCCAACCATCTTTGTTATTGGCTTTCATCACATTTGTTGGTGGAGTTCATATCAAGTTTTTGGACAACGACAGAACAAGCATTTTCGGCCTAAGACCCTTACTGACGCACAGGAGAACCACAACACAATAGAGAAAGAGCTCCTTGCTATAGTATTTGCTTTCAATAAATTCCCCTTGTATTTGGTCTTATCTAAGGTTGTAGTTTATACCAACCATTTTGCTCTAGGCTACCTTTAAACCAAATATGATGTGAAGCCGCGACTAATCCGATGGGTCCTGTTACTTCAAGAGTTTGATATGGAAATTAAGGATAAAATGGGAAGGGAGAATTTAGCTGCAGATCATCTATCGCGGCTGGAAAACCCACACAAAGAGACCTTAAAGGATGAATACATCAATGAATCCTTTCCTGAGGAGCGGTTGTATATAGCATACAGGTGGCGAAGAGGAACTACTAGCACTAAGTGGGAGACTGAACCACCTTGGTTTGCAGATTATGCCAACTATTTGGTCGCCAGGAAACTTCTTGAAGGTTACACATATTACCAAAGGAATAAATTCTTTGCCAATAAAAAATATTACATATGGGATGATCCGTATTTGTTTCGCATCTTCGCCAATCAGATACTTAGGAGGTGTGTCTCCAGAGAAGAGGGATGGAAAATTCTGAGTTATTGCCAAGCAGGACCAATTGGGGGACACTACAATGCAAATAAAACAACGAGAAAAGTCCTTGATGCAGGATTCCACTGGCCCACGCTATTCCAGGATACCCTAGAGTTCATTCGCGAGTGGGATAGTTGTTAATATTCGGGAAATATCTCATACCAGGATGAAATGCCACAAAGTTCGATTCAAGTGTGTGAAGTATTCGATATTTTGGGTATAGACTTCATGGGTCCGTTCCTGAACTCCAACAAGAACAAATTTATATTGGTTGCAGTGGACCATGTCTCCAGATGGGTGGAGGCACAAGCACTGCCCACGAATGATTCTAGAAGTGTGGTCAAGTTCCTAAAAAGATTGTACTCAAGATTTGGCACACCTAGGACTATTATCAGTGATCGAGGTACTCACATCTGCAATACATGGTTCACCAAAGTCCTTAAGCGAGGATATGGGGTTGTGCACCGCACCTAAACCCCTTATCACCCCTAAGCAAGAGGCCAAGTAGAAGTGTCTAATAGAGAACTGAAGCACATCTTGGAGAGAACAGTTGCACACCACACAAAATATTGGTCCGATAAATTGGACGATGCTTTATGGGCGTATCGGACAACATACAAGACACCCACAAGGAGCACTCCATACCGGTTTGTTTACAGGAAGGCATGCCATCTACCGGTGGAATTAGAACATAAAGCTTATTAGGCCACCAAATTCCTAAACTGCTATCCATTTCTTACGAGTGAAAAGAGGAAGCTCCAACAGAACAAATTGGATGAATGGCGATATACAACATATGAGAACTCAAGGTTGTACAAAGAGCGGCGAACCAAGCAATATCTTGATCAAGTAGTGTTGTTTAATTCTCGACTTAAACTCTTTCCAGTCAAGTTACGCTCACGATGGTCCAAACCTTTCACTGTTACAAGGGTTCACCCAAAAGGAACGATAGAAATTAGCCATGGGGAGAAGGGCACATTCAAAGTGAATGGACATCGGCTGAAGCTATATTATGATGGCAGTGCTCCTAGCGAAACCTGTAAGATCACTCAAATATTTGAACCCCCTTGACAATGAGAAAGGTACGACAAGCTAGCAACGTTAACCAAGCACTTCTTGGGAGGTGATGCAGGAGAGCCCGAGTCAGAAGATGCTAAGCAGTCTGATTGCACCATGAGAGCTTTGGCATACCACGACTTGGCGGACCGACATAAAGGCGGAAGGTGATCGAGCCAAGTTCGGAATTGGGGAGCACTTTGGACACGTTTCGGTATTTTGGCCATAACTTTGGCTACCGATATCAGATTCGCGCACTCAACCCCAATTCGGAAAGCTCATCTCGACGCGCACATGGTGTCTATCCAGCTTCGCTCAATGGACCATTCCTTTACCCTCAAATTCCACTGTTTTCCCCGTCATTTTTTCGTTTCTCGGTGTTTTTTTTTCCATTTTTGGCAATACTTTGTATGCCAATTTAGGATAGGATATGAATCCGATTTGAACTCAGATTTTTAGGAGTTATCTGTTTTGTTTAGTTATTTTAGAATTAGATAAGTTTTTCTATTAGACCAAAATTTGCCGATTTGGGCAAATTTGAATAAGAAGATAGAATTTCTAGGTTATCTAGGTTAGTTTCTTTTAGTTATTTAAACCCGGCTTGTGGGTTGAATTTTATTCATTGATTATTGAGTTATTTTCCTTTTAAAGTTTCAGAAACTTTCCTTCTCTGTTTGTCCTCCCTTTTTCTTGCTCTTCTATCAATCCCCCCTATTTACCACCGCCCGTAGGTTAATCACTACTCTGCCCGGAGTCAGTTGGTATCAGAGATCATCTTCTTCCTGTGGCCTCGGCATCAATGGATGGAGGTCGTGGTGGCCGTGGTGGTCATCGTGGTGGACATGTTCCGATAGAGGAAGGTCCGTCTCGAGACCCAATCGCCTTGGAAGCGATGAACGAGGATCTGCAGAGACAAGTAGCGGAGTTGACCCAACGATTGACGGCGCGAGATTTGGGGGATCGTGAGGTTTCAGACCACGACTCCGAGTCTACCTTCATCAACCCCTATTCCTGGCGTGGGCAGTCCAGAGAGCACCGTGCAGGAGAGGAGCGTCACGAAGATCTCGGCTTTCTGGTGGAGTTGCCCGAATTTACTAGAACCCTACATGCTGAAGTCTTCATCGATTGGCTGAACGAGGTCGAGAGGATATTTGAGTACAAGGAGGTCCCTGATCATCTGAAGGTGAAGCTAGTTGCCATCAAGTTGAAGGGCAGAGCATCCGCGTGGTGGGAGCAGTTGCGGTGTTCACGGGATCGGCAAGGCAAACCAAAGATCGTAGATTGGGACAAGATGAAGAAGAAGATGAAGGGGCACTTCCTCCCCTTCGGCTACACCCAAACCTTGTTTCAACGACTTCATACGTTGAGACAGGGCGCAAGATCGGTAGATGAGTACACAGAGGACTTCTACCAATTGATCGCGCGGAACGACTTATCCGAGACGGAGGAGCAACTGGTGGCTCGATATCTGGGAGGTCTGCGCCAACCAATACAAGATGTTCTCAGTCTACACTCATTATGGACTGTTTTGGAGGCATACCAGCGTGCCCTCATTGTTGAAAGGCAGCAGAATAGAAGACCACCAATCAGGAGCGATCAGAGTAGCCGGATCTCTCGCCCTCAGGCACCCCGCCCAGTCCAGCAAGTACCGTCAGGTAGTTCTAACTCTGGAGTTCATTGTTATAGATGTGGTGAGCAGGGGCATAAATCACCCGAGTGTCGGAAACCTGCTAGTCAGAAGGGCAAGAACCTAATGATTGAAGAGATCGAGGCTGAGGATGAGGAACCAGTTTATGATGATTATGGCGATGATGATGAGGCTGGTGACGTGCTGATTGGGAATGGCTATGAGACCCTCGTTGTTCGCAAGAGTCTGCTGGCACCCAAGGATGAATCAAGGGACGACTGGCTGAGAAACAATATCTTCCACACCACCTGCACAGTGGCCGACAAGGTTTGCAAGGTGATCATTGACAGCGGTAGTTGTGAGAACGTGGTATCTGAAGACGCTGTCCAGAAGTTGCAGTTGAAGACAGAGCGACATCCAAAGCCCTACAATCTATCATGGCTGAGCAAAGGCAACGAGGTAAAAGTAGATCGGCGATGTCTCGTGTCTTTCTCCATTGGGCGGAAGTACTTTGATAATGCATGGTGCGACGTCGTGTCAATGGATGCATGTCACCTACCACTGGGGAGACCATGGCAGTATGATCGGAGCGTGGTCCACGATGGAAGGAAGAATACTTATTCCCTCAGCATCAAGGGAAAAAAGATCATATTGGCACCCCGCTGTGAAGAAAAGCATCCTGCTCCAGTAACCAATACTAACCTACTTTTTATGTCCAGATTTTTAAGCGGAATCAAGCAAGGCGATGTAGTCTATGCATTGCTACCTTGCATGCATAGTGCCACAGACATGGATCCAGACCTGCCAATAGAAGTGCAGCAGATACTCCTGGAGTTCGCAGACTTGATGCCAGAGGAACTTCCCCCAAGACTCCCACCTATGAGGGACATCCAACACCAGATAGATCTTGTCCCAGGATCTAGTTTGCCGAACCGACCCGCATACCGCCTCAGTCCCAAGGAGGCCGAAGAATTGCAACGGTAAGTGGAGGAGTTATTAAGGAACGGCTACATCCGAGAGAGCATGAGTCCCTGCGTAGTTCCAGCCCTGTTGGTGCCAAAGAAGGATGGCTCGTGGCGCATGTGTATAGACAGCCGGCAATCAACAAAATCACCATCAAATACCGCTACCCCATCCCCCGCCGGGATGACATGTTGGATCAGCTATCCGGCTCGAAGGTCTTTTCAAAAATCGATCTGAAGAGCGGATACCATCAGATCAGAATACGGCCTGGAGATGAGTGGAAGACAGCATTCAAGACACAGCATGGACTGTACGAGTGGATGGTGATGCCTTTTGGGTTGTCCAACGCACCCAGCACATTCATGCGATTCATGCACCAGGTTTTGCGACCGTTTATGGGCAAGTTTGTGGTGGTCTATTTCGATGACATCCTCATCTATAGTCCGAGTTGGTCCTCACACTTTGACCATCTTCGCGCTGTCTTTGAGTTGCTGAGAACGGAGCGCCTGTTCGCCAGCCGAAAGAAGTGTTCCTTCTTCACCACTTCTGTGACCTTCCTTGGTTTTGTTGTTTCTACTGACGGTGTTCATGCAGATCAATCAAAGATCGATGCAATCTTGGAGTGGCCCAGACCGAGGACCTTGCATGATGTTCGAAGCTTCCATGGGCTGGCCTCATTCTACAGAAGATTCATCCGGAACTTTAGCACGCTGATTGCCCCCATCACAGAGTGTCTCAAGGGGTGTGATTTCAAGTGGATGGATGAGGCCGAAAATAGCTTCCACCTGGTCAAATAGAAGATGATCAAGCACCGCCTCGTGACTTCCCGACTTCGACAAAGTGTTCGAGGTCAATTGTGATGCTTCTGGAGTTGGCGTTGGAGGCGTTCTGAGCCAGTCAGGACGACCGGTAGCTTTCTTTAGCGAAAAGCTGTCGAGGTCGAAGAAGAACTACTCCACTTATGACCTGGAGTTTTATGCCATAGTTCAGTCGCTGAAGCATTGGCGCCACTACCTCATACAGAAGGAGTTCATCCTATTCACCGATCATGAAGCCTTGAAGTACATCAATGGCCAACACAAACTGAGCAGGCGGCACGCTAAGTGGGTGGCGTACTTGCAAGAGTTCACCTTTACTCTGAAGCATCAAGCAGGAAGCCTCAACCGTGTAGCAGATGCTTTGAGCCGCCGCAGTTCTCTTCTCACCACAATGAGCGCCAAAGTTGCAGGGTTTGAAGCTTTCACGGATATGTATGCGAATGATCCTTCCTTCGGGCGGATCCTTCAGGAGGTAACCGATGGACATCGTCACGATTTTATTTTGCATAACAGTTACCTGTTTCGTGGCCTGCAGCTGTGCATCCCCGATTGTTCATTGCGACAGCAGATCATGAGCGAACTCCATAATGAAGGGCACTTTAGTCGTGATAAGACCTACGCCCTCATAGCTGCAGACTTTTATTGGCCGAAGTTGTCTAGCGACGTTGCTCACTTTATGGAGCGCTGCTTTGTGTGTCAGCGGGCCAAAGGAGTTCTCACCAACGCAGGCTTGTACACTCCCTTGCCAGTCCCTGAAGCCCCCTTGGCTTGACGTCAGTATGGATTTTGTTTTGGGCCTCCCTCGTACCCAGCGAGCCTCAGACTCTATCATGGTGGTGGTTGACAGATTTTCCAAAATGACTCATTTTGTATCTTGTCGGAAGACTATGGATGCTACCCGCATTGCGCATCTTTACTTTCGAGAGGTTGTTCGCTTGCATGGTGTCCCCCGCTCCATCACATCTGATAGTGATACCAAGTTCGTTAGCCTCTTCTGGAGAAGCTTATGGGGAAAATTGGGGACGCAGTTGAACTTTAGCAGTGCATACCACCCCCAGACAGATGGCCAGACTGAAGTGGTGAACCGGAGTTTGGGCAACCTATTGAGGAGTTTGGCTGGAACTAAACCGAAGCAGTGGGATCTGGCACTACCTCAAGCCAAATTCGCCTACAATAGATCAAAAAATCAGACTACCGGCTTGAGCCCATTCGAGGTTGTCTATGGGCGGAACCCATCAGGAGTACTTGATCTCACCCCCGTCCCACAAATTGGTCGTGTTCACCCCCGAGCTAATGAGATGGCGGAGCACCTTTGGGTTATTCATGAGCAGGTCAAGTCAACTATTCAGGAGAATAATACCAAGTACAAGATGAATGCAGACAAACGGCGGCGTCAGGTGCTGTTCGATGAGAGCGACTTAGTGTGGGCTGTCCTCACTCGAGATCGCTTCCCTGTGGGTGAGTATAACAAGCTGAAGGAACGAAAGATCGGACCCTTTGAAGTGCTGCAGAAGATCAATGAGAATGCATACCGTTTGCGCATTCCCAGTTATTTGAAGACCTCTGACATCTTCAATGTGAAGCATCTAAGCCCCTGTTTTATGGAGTCGACTGATCCTATTACGAATTCGAGGGCGAGTTCTTTCCAACCCGGGGAGGCTGATGCAAGAGAGCCCGAGTCAGATGATGCCGAGCTGTCTGATTGCACCATGAGAGCTTTGGCATACCACGACTTGGCGGACCGACGTAAAGGCGGAAGGTGATCGAGCCAAGTTCGGAATTGGGGAGCACTTTGGACACGTTTTGGTATTTCGGCCATAACTTTGGCTACCGATATCGGATTTGCGCGCTCAACACCAATTCGGAAAGCTCGTCTCGACGCACACTTGGAATCCATCCAGCTTCACTCGATGGACCCTTCCTTCACCCTCAAATTCCACTATTTTTCCCGTCGTTTCTTCGTTTCTCGGTGTTTTTTTTCCATTTTTGTCAATACTTTGTATGCCAATTTAGGATAAGATATGAATCTGATTTGAACTCGGATTTTTAGGAGTTATCTGTTTTGTTTAGTTATTTTAGAATTAGATAAGTTTTTCTATTAGACCAAAATTTGCCGATTTGGGCAAATTTGAATAAGAAGATAGAATTTCTAGGTTATCTAGGTTAGTTTCTTTTAGCTATTTAAACCCGGCTTGTGGGTTGAATTTTATTCATTGATTATTGAGTTATTTTCCTTTTAAAGTTTCAGAGACTTTTCTTCTCTGTTTGTCCTCCCTTTTTCTTGCTCTTCTATCAATCCCCCCTGTTTACCACTGCCCGCAGGTTAATTACTACCCTGCCCGGCATCAGGAGGCAACCCAAGTCTTGTAAGAATCTTTCTAGTTTTATATTTTAGTTAGTATATGTTTTGCAATAAATGATGTAGCTCCGTTGATCTGTCAAGAATCAAGTGAAATACCGATTCTAGATCCATAGGGTGAATCTTAAAGCATGAAGAATGAGTGGAATTACAGCTGAAGATCAGGGTGAGATTGGTTAAGAGTGTATTATAGATGTCATGTTGAGAAAGTCCCATGTGGAGGACTGTGCGGGCGCACCGGTGCTTGCAGAGCTTTTGGTTTGTGAGAACTGGGTCGTGCAGGAAGCTGGTATGACCGCATCAACATCCGCACACCGCTCGATCGGGAACTGAGAACTCGCATGAACAACTGTGCGGGCACACTAACCCGCATTGCTTGCGAAACTCCTTTATAGGAGTGGGCCCCCCCCCCCTCTTTACTCCCCCTTCATCCACCTTTTCTTTTCGTTTTCCCTGTCAAAAACCCTAGTCGCTTTGAACTTTGAAGCCATTCTTTCTCCTTTCTAGCCCTTCCTCTCCGACCTAGTGTTGCTGCCGGGACAACGCCATCATGGCTCGACAGAACAACCAAATTGTGCAGCGGTTGGCGACACTGAAGACAGAATACAACAGATCATCGGAGCCCAACGGCAAGTATAGGCAGCCCACCTACAAATGCAGGAAGAGAAGCAGTAAATACAGGAAGCCCTACACCAAGTTTTAGCCTTGATCAGTGCCCAAACCTCAGTTCTGGTACCCCTTCCTGAGGCCACCCCGACACCACCTTAGAACTCCGATTATAGCACCCCTGCAGTCCCTCCTGAGGAAGAGTAATGATGGATCAAAATCACATCATCTTGTTAGTAATAGTTGGCATGGACTTATTCCTCCACAGTTCTTCAGTTGTTTTATATTAGTGAGTAAGGGTTTATTATCCCCACTACACTTGCTATCTTATGTTTTGTCCTAGTAATCAAGGGTCTACCCCTACTCCACTTGTACCCTTCTTATTTTCATGTAGTGACCTAAATAAATTCTTTGTTTTTCATTATGGGGTTGTGTCTATTTATTGATCTCCCTTCACGCTTGCAGGATTAAGGGATTAAGGGAATTTTGTGTGATGGATACTGATAAACATTCAATTGACCAAATTTTAATATCACTTTCATGTACACTATGCATGTGATTTCGAGTAATTCTGGCCCATTGGTACTTAATTTGAATTAATTCTTATTTACAGGGCCTTAGAGAGCCTCGAGAACAAAATGGAAGCAATTCGGCACAATTTGAGGCTGAACACCAAGCTTACTGAAGCCGTACGGTTGAGCGTGTGCCCGCACACACCTGCATGAAGAAGGAAATGCCCACACACACCCGCACCTCTTGGCCGCACAACCCAGCAGAAGCATATAGATGGATCTTACAAAGAGCCGTGCAGCCGAGCGTGAGCCCGCACGCTAGGTGCACGAGTGCTCAGAGTGTATATAGTAAAATCTTACAAAGAGTTGTGCAGCCAATCGTCCTGCCGCACCATAGAACGCACAAACTTGGTGATATAGCATGCGGGCAACCGTGTGCCCGCACAATCTGCTTGCACAACTCGTGATTCAGAAGCGACCTGGCTTGATTGTGTAGTAGATTTGAATCCGGGCTAACCTGATTTAGACACCATTATGTAAAAGTCACCTGGACCCTAGAAAGAGGAGA
The DNA here is from genome assembly GCA_026586065.1 of Dioscorea zingiberensis. Taxonomy (NCBI): domain Eukaryota; kingdom Viridiplantae; phylum Streptophyta; class Magnoliopsida; order Dioscoreales; family Dioscoreaceae; genus Dioscorea; species Dioscorea zingiberensis. The sequence continues at coordinate 36,326,735 of CM048818.1, forward strand.
TTTTAGGGTTTGAAGGGGAGCTCTTGATTTTTAGACTTTTAGGACTTATCATCTCTCTTGGAGCTCCTATCCCTTCTCCATCTTGGAGATTAGGGTTTCATTGAAGACCTTGGAGCAAGAAGGTAAAGGCAAGCATCGAAGGGGTATCTTTGTAGCAAATCTACACAGCCCGCAACGATCCTCGCCAACGGTGGAAGGAAGGGTGTTTCATATCATGTTTCATTTCTTTCTCTTAAATATTGTGTGTGATTTGTGTTCTCCTTTGATGGAAAACTAATTTGTTAGATACTTGGGCATGAAGAACCGCCGGATTAGTACTTAACTTTGCTTGTATGGATTTCTATATTTAAATGAATATCTTAATGTTTTGAGAACCTATTGAATGTGATGTATGGTATTGATATTCTACGTTGTGGCAGCTCCGAGTGTCAATAAGATTTATGGGAGAGACTAACTAATGCCTCCCATATAAAGATCTACTTCAATATAGGTGAGGGTTGTGAATAATCCGAGACATCGGGTATTTAGGTGAGAGACTCCTTTAGATGTATTATTCCAGCAACTCTTCCAAGATATAGGTTCTCTAGAATGCTAATGCAATGAGGGTATTAGGTTAGTAACTCGCCTCGACTGAGGGTGTGAAAGCATTGTTGGAACTCTTGGTCCATAAGCAAACGTTCTTCAAGTAGAAATCCATAGTTGCCATTAATTGCAAATATATGGAGAAGATTCATTGCCTGAGTATCTCCGCTTTATGGTTGATTGCCATCATCATTCTTATCAAGTTGATCTAGAAACATTTTCAATTTAGCAATTAGTTTAGAATTTAATCACAACCTTTGGATAGGCTAGGTAGCAGACACTTAGATAGGATTAGTGACATAGGTCCTTGTGGGCTCGACATCTAACTTTCATAGTCCACTTTACTACTTGATATGACCTGTGCACTTGCGGTATAAGCATAAGCATTAGGGTCAATCAGATACCCCACAACTTCACCTCGGTTTCAATCACAAAATGGAAATCAACATCTCAAACCGGGGAAGTTTCAGTTTGTCCTCTCCCAGTTTTCTTTCATTGCATCTATTATTAATTCAATGCTTGATTGTTTGCATTGAGGACAATGAAAAAATTTGAAGTGTGGGGATGGGTACACATGTGTAGTTTTAGAAATTTATTTAATATCTTTATAAATTAATTCATTGCAAATCATTTAGTGTGCGGATGATATCCAATTAATTCATTGCATATCTTTCTTTATGCATGATTAGTATACACCAATGACGACTTGTTTAAGATTTTTAAATTTATTTTACTCTTAGTTTGCACATTTGACCAAAAAACTTTTTATTTTTCCTTGAATCACCTAGGACACTTAGAGAAAATCTTTACGACTATCACATTCTTTAGTGACATTAGATAACCCATTGCCATGTTTCCTTAACTTCGACTGCTAAGTACCACCTTCAATGGTTTCAAGAGTTTTCATTGCACTAGTTCAAACTTCTAGCCCTTGTAAGTAGATTTGTAAATAGTGAATAATTTTTGTACATAGAGATTATGAAAATAAAGACCAAAATAGTGCTCCTCTACTCTTGGTGCTGAAGTAGGCTCGGGCTAATAAATAGAGTGTTCCTCAAGTTGAAAGTCCCTTATGAGCATGAGCGCGTTTATGTAGAGTTGTAATCTTCTGAGTAGTTGGGTGTTCCGGTGGCTGGCCAACATGCGCATCCCTCAGAAAGGATCTACACTTTATGTTAATCTTTGATCCCCCGGAAAATTTGATATATTAGGGATGCCCTATAGGGATTTATTTTGTAAAGAAAAAGAGAGAGAGAGAGAGAAAAAAGTTCATTTTTTTTTCTTAAAGGGCTAGTCGTTTTGCACTTAGGGCCTCAAGGATCCTCTAGAGCCAGTGAGGGTATGCTTGCCTCTGTAAGACCTGAGAACAAGGTAAGTAGAGTGAAATCCTCATCTAGAACTATACCAAATTGTGTCATGGGATTGATCTAAGTCCATGGGTTGAATTAGGGAAATCCACATGTCAATGGTGAAAGCTCTGAGTAGAATAACATGAGAGGTTGAACGTTTCTCATGTCTTGAATTTTTATCTTTGTTTGCTTGAGGACAAGCAAAGGCGTATGGGGATATTAGATAAGGATTCAATTGATCATATTTTAATACCATTTTCATGTATACTATGCATGTAATTCGGAGTAGTTTTGTCCCGTTGATATTTAATTTTTGTTAAAATTCTTTTACAGGGCATTGGAGAGCCTCGAGAGCAAAAAGAAAGCGATTTCGTGTCATTTGAGGCAAAATTCCAAGTAACTGAGGCCGTGAGGGAAAGCGTGCAGGCGCACGCACTAGCACAAAGCAGAGAAATCCAGTCGCATATGCTCGTACACGCACACCACTCAGCTCCGCAGGGCTGCGGAGCTACTCAAACTTATATAGAAAGGTGTGCGAACACAGGTGCGGCAGCATGAATGGTCGTACAAGTTCTCAGAGATTCTCCAGAGCAGTCTGCGGACACCTACACGCCCGCACAGTTACCCGCACGGCTCGGGACCCAGCCACAACTAGACTTTTTTTTACTGCAAATTCGTACCCATGCGAACCCAAATGGCCCAAGTCATGTAAAATCGCATGGGGGACTATAAATAGCGAAGATTAGGATTTTAGAAGGGACTTTTGATTCATCAACTATCTTAGAGCTCTTATCCCTTCTCTCTTTTGGAGATTAGGGTTTATTGAAGAGCTTGGAACGAGGATGTGACGGCAAGCATCGAAGGGAGTGTTCTTATTGCAAAACCATACAGCCTCCAATAGTGGAGGGAAGGCTGTTCCATAATATGTTTGATTTCTTTCTCTCCTATTTTGTATTGGATTTGTGTTCCCCTTTGATAGGGAACTAATTTGCTAGATACTTGGTCATGATGAACCTCCGGATTAGAACTTAAACTTGTTTGTATGGATTTCTATATTTGAATGAATGCTTTATGTTTTGAGAATCTATTGAATGTTATATATGGTATTGGTCATCTAAGTTGCGACAGTCCGGATTACCAATAGGATTCATACGGGTGTATATAGCGAACGTCTCCCTGTGTGTAGATCTACTTCAATAGATGAGGGTTGTGAATACACCGAGAGATCAGGTATAAAGGTGAGAGACTCCTTCAGATGTATTACTCCCACAACTCTTTCAAGGTATAGGTTCCCCAGAACACTAATGCAATGAGGGTATTAGGTTAGTAATACGCCTCGACGGAGGGTATTAATGCATTATAGGAACTCTTGGTCCATAACCTACCAATCTTCAATTAGGAATCCATACATATCATTATCTACAATGATCCATAGCAAATTCATCGCCCGAGTATGTCCCTTTAATGATTGATTGTCATCACTACTCACACCGAGTTCATTTTTGAATCCTTTTTAATTTAGCAATTAGATTATACAAGTTGTTCGTTCTCCCTATAGCTGAGGATCCTCGGTGTCCTCCCAAAATGCATCTTCTTCCCGGTCCCAGTCACCTCGTTGATGCAAATCAAGGAGCTAGACATGCTGATCAAGCATGTAGGAGTGAAGTTGAAGTTTCCCATGACCCCTTGACACTTCCTAGTAGCCCAATTACAAGACTTAGAGCCAAACATTTCAAGGAAGCACTAATGGGCTAATTTGGAGTGGGAAACTAAAATGGAGATGGTGTTTGATTGTCACCACTACTCGAAGTTAAAGAAGGTTATGTTGGGTACAATTGAATTCATCGATTATGCCATTGTTTGGTTGGATCAGTTATTGACTAATAGGAGGAGGAATAGAGAACCACCCGTGGATATTTGGAGGAGATAAAAACGCTTATGAGGAAGGGTTTTGTACCCAGCCACTATTATAGGGGATTGTATCAAAAGTTGCAATGATTAAGTCAAGGTTCCAAGAGTGTGGATGAATATTACAAGGAGATGGAGGTAGCTATGATCCATGATAATGTAGAATAGGACCAGGTAGCCACCAAGGCTAGGTTTTTGCACGGTTTAAATCATGACATTGCGGATGTAATCGAGTTGTAACACTATGTTGAGGTGTTGGATATGGTGCATCAAGCCATAAAGGTGGAAGAACAATTCAAATGGAAGGGATTGGCTAGAAGGGGGTAACCTATGACTACCACCAGCTCTTGGAAGACAGCTCCAAAAAAGGATGAGTAGCTACAAATTGCCAAGCCAACGCCCTCCACTACTTCAGGTAACATTGAGGCTTCTACTTCTAAAACACCTGATATTTAGTGTTTTAAATGGGCGGGGACACATAGCCAGCCAATGTGTAAACAAAAGGGTGATGGTGATAAACGCCCAAGGAGAACTTGAGTCGGAGAATGAGGAAGAAGTAGATGATGATGGCTTGCCACCTTTTGAGGATGTCGATGATGAGCAAACTTCTGTGGTTGGAGATTTATTGGTAGCAAGGCGATTTCTCAATGTGCAAGTTAAGGAGGAAGAAAGTAACCAAAGGAAGAATTTGTTTCAAACTCGGTGCTTTGTAAATAACAAAGTTTGCAATGTCATTGTCCATGGCAGGAGTTTCACCAACATAGCCATCACTTATTTGGTGGAGAAATTGTCCTTGACCACCTTGAAACATTCTCACCCTTACCGGCTTCAGTGGCCAAATGATTGTGGTGAAATCAAGGTCACAAGGCAAGTGTTGGTGGCATTATCCATTGGCAAATATGAGGATAAGGTGCTTTGTGATGTGGTTCTAATGCATGCATGCTATTTATTATTGGGAAGACCATAGCAATATGATCAGAGGGTTACACATGATGGATTCTCAAATAGGTATTCTTTCACTCTTAAAAAACAACCTAGTACTCTTGTACCATTAACTCCAAAACAGGTCACAGAGGACCTACTGAAGTTGCAAAGATCAAATAAAAAAGAAAGAAAAAGAAAAGAAAATTTGAAAAACAAGAGTTGAAAAGAGAGAGAGAGAGAGAGAGAGAGAGAGAGAGAGAGAGAAACATTGATCTGAGTGATAAAGAAAAAGAGAGGATTTCGGCCATAGTGACAACAAGAGAGGAAAAAAACACTTACATTGCAAAAAAAAAGTGAGATCAAGAGAGCATTGTTTTTCACATCAACCCCTTATTGTACTCATGTGTACAAGGTGGCTCTTTTATGTACTGATACTCTCGTCGGTGCTTTGCTAAGCGATATTGTTTCTCTTTTGCAGGTGTTTTAAGATATCCTTTCTAAAGAGATACCCTCTGGCTTACCTCCAATCCGAGGGATTGAACATCAAATTAATTTCATATCTGGTGCCTCACTTCCAAACCGACCTGCTTATAGGAGTAATCCCGATGAGACCAAGAAACTTCAGAGGCAAGTTGATGAATTATTGGAGAAGGGGTATGTGCTTGAAAGCTTGAGTTCTTATGCGGTTCCGGTGCTACTAGTTCCTAAGAAGGATGGAACATGGAGAATGTGTGTTGACTGCCAAGCCATGAACAACATAACGGTAAAGTATCGTCATCCCATTCCTAGATTAGATGGCATGCTAGATGAATTGCATGGTTCTTGTGTCTTTACAAAAATTGATCTTAAGAGTGAATATAATCAGATTAGGATGAAGGAAGGTGATGAATGGAAAACATCTTTTAAAAAACTAAATATGGTTTGTATGAGTGGTTAGTTAGTGATGCTTTTCAGTTTAACTAATGCCCCGAGCACATTTATGCGCTTCATGAACCATGTTTTTACGTGCATTTATTTGCCGATTTGTAGTTGTGTATTTTGATGATATCCTAATTTATAGCACAAACTTAAAAGAACATGTAATGCATTTGAAATTTGTTTCTGAAATTCTAAGGAAAGAAAAGTTGTTTGCTAACCTCAAGAAGTACAACTTTTTCACGGATAAGATTGTGTTTCTTGGTTTTGTTGTTAGTAAGCGAGGAATCGAGGTAGATGAGGAAAAGGTGAAGGTAATATGAGAGTGGCCAACACCTGCAACAATCAGCCAAGTGAGGAGTTTCCTCGGCTTAGCTAGCTTCTATAGATGGTTTGTGCTTGATTTTAGTAGCTTCGCAGCCCCTCTCACTGAAGTCATTAAGAAAATGTACCATCTAAGTGGGGAAAGGAACAAGAAAAAGCATTTAATCTAATAAAAAAAATTTAATTAATGTGCCTTTGCTTGTTTTACCTAACTTTGCTAAAACTTTTGAAATTGAGTATGATGCTTCAGGAATAGGCATTGGAGCTGCTTTGATGCAAGAAGATTGTCAAGTTGCATATTTTAGTGAAAAGTTGAGTGGGCAGCCCTCAATTACCCCACTTATGATAAGGAGATGCAAGCCTTGGTAAGGGCTTTGGAAAATTGGCAGCACTATCTATGCCCAAAGGAATTTGTGATTCACACTAGTCATGAATCTTTGAAGCATTTGAAAAGACAACAAAAGTTTAACAAACGTCATGCCAAGTGGGTGGAATTCATTCATTTCCTTATGTTATCAGATATAAGCAAGGTAAGGAAAAAATGTGGTGGCTGATGCATTATCCCAAAGGTATTGATAAGTGCATCATTATACATATTCTCCTTATCATATTTATATGCCCTTATCCCGTTTCTGGGCATCAATTCTCTATTTTTGTACTTCGGGGGTATTCCTTTATGATTGGACAGGTAAATAGGCAACCAAGGCAAAAGGAACAAGAAACAGAATAAGCAAAAGGGAGACCACACTTGCAGAGAAGTGCATGGCTGTGCTCTCATTAAACATGGCCATGATTATCAATCGCGAGCGTGCTCAAGACCGTGCAACTCTCTGGATAAAGACGCGTCAGCCGCGATGCAGTTATGAAGAGCACGGGCGTGCTCCAGATTAAACACGGCCGTGCTCAAGCCAACACGGGAGTACTTCAGATGAGCACGGCCGTACTTCGCAGATTAAGATTCTATAAATTGCTGTGGCGTAAACTCTAGAAAGCAACTTTTGGCAAAGCAGTCTCAGGCGATTCTCGCTGCGGTGGCTAGGGTTCCAGGGAAGAGCTGAAGGCAGAGGAAACAGTCCAGGGAAGATTTTTATGTCTATCCTTATGGTCTCCTCTTGTATCTTAGTAATGGTATTCTATAGCATGAGAGGCTAAACCTTTTATGGTGCCTCAGACACATAAACCGTAGGATGAACTTGTTGATTGATTTTCTAATATGATTTGGTTTTGCTTTATTAATGATTCTTGATTAGCATCCTGATTGTCTGTGTTTACAACTCTGCGTGGTTTCACTTGCATAAACCCGATCATCTATTTCCTCAGGGGATAGCATTAGCATATATTGTTCTGCTTTGGATGGTTATGTGGTTAATATTATTGCATTAGTCAGGAGTTGTTACCTTTTTTGATATCCTTGTGTAGTTTTCCATGCATAGGCCTTGAGTCATCTACCCTAGTAGGATAGAGCATCCAACACCCTCGGTGTTTATGCGAATGATTTAGGACGGTTAGAATATTGCATTAACCCTGGGATTCATCTAGATAGGTCGTAAATAGACATAGATGTTACAGTGTACATGAGCATCACAAGAGATCGGGTGCTGCACTGAGAAGTGTAATTGCTACATTGTCCAAGAATTGTTAGTAATTAGTCAGTAATAGGGAATAAATCACTAAGTAAGGGAATTCTAGGAGGATTGTGATAAGAGGTGCCATATCTCCTCTCTAATTTACCCTAATCCCCAATTGTTCACATTAGTCTTTTAATTAAAACATCCAACTACACCAATTATCACACATTGTTAGGTTAGGCTAGGTAATAAAAGATAATTAATTCTAGTATCCAGTCCCTGTGGATTCAACTACCCTTCCTTTGGGTACTTTACTACTTGATCGATGATGCCGGGCAGGGTAGTGATTAACCTGCGGGCGGTGGTAAACAGGGGGATTGATAGAAGAGCAAGAAAAATGGAGGACAAACAGAGAAGAAAAGTCTCTGAAACTTTAAAAGGAAAATAACTCAATAATCAATGAATAAAATTCAACCCACAAGCCGAGTTTAAATAGCTAAAAAAAACTAACCTAGATAACCTAGAAATTCTATCTTCTTATTCAAATTTGCCCAAATCGGCAAATTTTGGTCTAATAGAAAAACTTATCTAATTCTAAAATAACTAAACAAAACAGATAACTCCTAAAAATCTGAGTTCAAATCGGATTCATATCCTATCCTAAATTGGCATACGAAGTATTGCCAAAAATGGAAAAAAAAAACACCGAGAAACGAAGAAACGACGAGAAAAACAGTGGAATTTGAGGGTGAAGGAAGGTTCCATCGCGCGAAGATGGATGGACCCCACATGCGCGTCGAGACGAGCTTTCCGAATTGGGGTTGAGCGCGCGAATCCGATATCGGTAGCCAAAGTTATGGCCAAAATACCGAAACGTGTCCAAAGTGCTCCCCAATTCCGAACTTGGCTCGATCACCTTCCGCCTTTACGTCGGTCCGCCAAGTCGTGGTATGCCAAAGCTCTCATGGTACAATCAGACAGCTCGGCATCGTCTGACTCGGGCTCTCCTGTATCAATCGACCTCATATACTTGCAGGAGATTGTCACACATATCTGTGTGTGTATCAGGTATGATTTACTTTCCATTTTAGAAATGAAATTATTTCGTTTTGAATACATTAATGATTTATATGTACAAGATTCTGATTTCGGTGATGTGTTCAATACATGTGAAAAAGTGGTTTCTCGTGAGTTTTATAGGCATGATGGGTTTTTGTTTTGGGAAAAACAACTTTGTGCTCCTACGTGTTCTCTGCGAGAATTGCTTGTGAGAGAAGTTGATGGTGGTCTGATGGGTCATTTTGGTGTCGCTAAGACATTAGGACTTTGCATAATCATTTTTATTGGCCTCATATGAAATGTGATATGGAACAAATCTGTGCTAAGTGTATCACGTGTAAACAGGCTAAGTCTAAGTTGGAACCCCATGGGTTGTACACCCCTTTGCCAATACCTTATGAACCTTTGGCTGATATTTCTCTGGATTTTGTTTTAGGTTTACCTCGGACAAAGAGGGGGCATGATTCTGTTTTTGTGATGGTAGATATATTTTCCAAGATGTCACACTTCATTGCATGTCATAAAACCGATGATGCATCACATATAGTTGATTTGTTCTTTAAAGAAATTGTTAGATTACATGGCATGCCTAGGACCATTGTACCTGATAGGGATGAAAGTTTTTGAGTTACTTTTGGAAGACTTTGTGGGGCAAGCTAGGAACCAAGTTGTTGTTTTCTACTACTTGTCATCCACAAACGGATGGTCAAACTGAAGTAGTGAATATAACTTTGTCTTCTTTGTTGCGTGCCATCATTAAAAAGAACTTGAAAACATGGGTAGATTGTTTGCCACATGTTGAATTTGCTTACAATAGAAATATATATTAAGCAACGAAGTCTTCACCATTTGAACTTGTTTATGGCCTTAATCCTTTGTCGCCTTTGGATTTAACTCATTTACCTTTGAGTGATCGTGTGAACAAAGATGGCAAAAAGAAGGCTGACTTTGTAAAGATGATTCATGGAAAGGTATGACTCAACATTGAAAGGAGGATTGAACAATATATGTCCATCAAGCCAACAAGGGATGCAAGAAGGTAGTGCTTGCACCAGGAGATTGGATTTGTTTCCACTTAAGGAAGGAACATTTTCCGGAGAAATGACATTCCAAACTCCTACCTAAGGGTGACGGACCATTTCAAGTTGTGGAACACATCAATGATAATGCCTACAAGCTTGACTTACCAGGTGAGTATGGTGTCAATGCAAGCTTTAATGTTGTTGATTTGTCTCCTTTTGATGTAGGTGATGATTTAAGGACACATCTTTCTCAAGATGGGGAGAATGATACAAATCAAGAAGCTGAAGTTGCCCCTTGTCACTTCTTAGTGGCCCAATTACAAGACTTAGAGCCAAACGTTTCACGGAAGCACTAAATGGGCTAATCCAAGAGAATTTGGTTGAATCTACAAAGATCAAGATGGGCTCAATTAATCATCAAGGCATAGTCCTTGGCCTTAAAGCAATTGAAGAGCCTAATCAGCATGCAAAGACATGACCAACATGGTTTGAATGGGGGAATGAATGGTTTGGCTGTCTCTATAAGTCCAAGAGGACTAAAAATGTGGAAGCATTAAATTTAGTCATTTAGTTATTGCATGGCTTATGTTGATGTTTGTGTTTCTTTTAAAGTTGTAGTTATTATGACTTTTCATATGCTTGGAGAGTTGTTCCAAGTATATAGCATGGGCATTATGAATTGGAGTTTTAGTTTTTGATTTTCAGAAAATTATTGTGAGGTCTTGTGTTCCTCTTCGTTCTTGAAAAAACTTCTTGAACTTATCAAGTTAATTCTTGTGGCCTTCAAACAACCAAACTTATCACCTTGATCCTTGAGAGATTCTTGAGTGTTCTTGGTGTGGCATTTCAATCTTTTGTACTCTTGGTTTTCATCTTGTTAGGTGACAGGTCAAGGCTCAACCAATCTTGTCTACGATTCTTGGGGTTTCATACCATCATAGTTATCGGGTTTCATCACAATTGTTGGTGGAGTTCATATCACTCGTAGAACCATATATTGAGGGACGACAATGCACCCTCTCAGATACCCTGTCCTTGTTTTCATCCCGAAACACTTTGACTGCACACGGGCAGCTGTCTTTAAGGACATCATCCATAAGCCACTTGTGAGTGGCCTTTGCCTACGCATAGCGGTTCAATACAGCTAGGCCGTCAGCATAGTCTACAATCCAGTTTGAAACCGCACATGAGGTATTTGGGAACAACATTGCTCCCAGAAGGTATACCACCAATAGCTTGACGAAGTTTTCCTTTTCACCTCCTTTCTTTTGAACGAGTTGGAGGAGTTTTTTTTAAGGTACCTTTGTGTATGTCCTAGATTCTGCCAAGATATTTGTCTTCAAATGCTGATTTTTTTTCTCTTTCTAGAAAATCACCCTCTCCCCATCGCAACGGAGGCCAAGGATAGCAACGTCTTGGGGTATCAAGGGCAACAAGCTCTCTCTAATCCTAAATTTTTGGGTACGCCTCATCATACATCTATCTGTATGAGGGCATCAAGCACTCCTATCTCCTGCAAAACAGGTTCGAATCTCCATCAATAAGGCAAATGGTGTCTCCGGATGAGTTCCCAATATCTCCTAGTCATATGCTCCTTTAACTCAGCAAGTGTTTCCATTAATGGAACCAAGTAGCACCTACCATTGATGAGATTGGTCCGCGTCATATTTCCTTAGTCTACATCTAGTGAGAGGTATTAGGAAGGATTTTATGATGCTTAAATGGAAACTGTTGTTAATAAATGTAAACACTTGTAGATATCATTCGTAAGGAGAGTATAACAAACCCATCCTCTTCTAGAAACACCAAAAATCATAAAGACAAAAAAGAACCCTAAACCCCAAATTTAATGCTAGGAAGTCCCAACAACACGAGCAACCCAAAATCACTCTTCAATTTGTAAAATCTTTCATTGGAAGTGTATACAAAACAGGAAAATCAAGCGGAAAAAAGAAAAAAACGTCAAGACCCTAAACCCTGATCTAGGGTGCCCAAGCATGCCTTCATACCTAACCTTAGGTAACAGCTTTCTAGGGTTCCCAAAAATGGCCTTAATCTCCGAGGAGCAGCAAACGACGGGACCGAAAGCTCCTAGCGCTTTAGGAGGGCAGAGATGGTTCACGAGGGTGCAATGATCAGAGAAATTGAAGAACATTCTTAATTATTGTTTTGAAAACGAGTCGGTTGGAAGAAGAAGGGGGTTGTCTGGGTGGTTGCATTGCACCTCCTCTGGATTGCAACCACGCAACCACCGGTGCATGCCTTGGAAGGCATTTTTGTCACATTTTATATTATTTACCCATATTATATTTTAGATCCATACCTTGGGGAGGGCCAGCAACCAAATTATTTTAAATTGATGCTTTGGAGGGTATTTTTGTTATATTTGGGCAATGTAACCTTATTAATGGATTAAAGGATTTAAAGATCAATGATGTAAAAAGGAATAATATTTTGAAAAACAACAAATTTTTGTAGATTTTTTATGAATTTATGAAACTTTTAAGACCTTTTGTTCATTATCTATATAATTTATTTAAATTTTTATATTTAATTAATTTTGATTTTTTAGTTTTTATTATTTTAAATACATTAAAAAAAAAAAATAGACCCGCACAACTCAACCCACTGATTACTTGGTGCCTTGACTCATATTTCCCATATTGTTTCGCCCCACATGCCTCTCTGGCTGGCGCCCAACACCATGCCGTGCTGGCCCAAGACCCACCACTACTCAGGTGGCTATGAATGCAATAGCATGTATATATGGACAGGTACAAATACCTACTTACCTTTACTCCTAAAATCAAATTATTTTTTAATACCTATTTTGGATAGCAGTTAAACACGAAATGAGTATACAACTAGAGAATAGTAGCTCTTAAGACAACTTGTTGACGATTGACTTATAATAAGGCTGCTGCACGCTACTCTTCCCTTGAGTAACTTCAGAAAACCAGGACTTCCATGCCTCCAAATAGTGGGCAAAGAGATCACTCAAAGCTGGAAAAGGAACCCAATATAGTTAGACCAATCTGAACATAGATAAAAACAGGCAAAAATGAGAATATTCAAGTAGAGATATTTGTACAAATTTAACATAAATTTCTGCACAAGTGAAGGTATGAGTGAATTTTCTTGATCAGTACACTGCAAATTTTTGGGGACTACTACAAGATAAAAAATAGTATCAATTGTATCTCTAAGATATCAACTTTGATCTCCCATTGCCTGTTGTTTATGAGAAATGGCTTTAATTGTAAAATTTCATAGAGGGCAAACACCACCTATAGTTACACATGACACAATGCTCCAAATTAGGGGATGCTTTAGTTATTTTGGATTCAGCAATCCAGGCAGATGCCTTAAATCTACTTAATGAATGGAAATTGCACAATGAGTGGCATCAGAGACAAGGGAGAAGCTTTCAAAGCCCTTTTCGGCTGGACCTGACATTGAGAAGGTTGTAAATAGATGTAAATTAAAGTAGATGATGTCTAGAAGAGAAACCTAAGTGTGCCCAATAAATACATGAGCCATAGTATGAAAAACTATTGGCTACAGGTTGGAAGAACCAATAAACTGCTTGAGTGCTAATGCTAGGGAGCAGAAAGAGGGATTGTGGGAAGAAAAGTTTAACCAATAAGGATTAAAGAGAAGAAAAAAAAGGGGATTGCTGCAGGTGAAGGGAGGAAAGAAGAACAATGTTTTGAACAAGGACAGCCCCAATAAACTTGTTGAATACCATAATTCTGTTTCATAATGTTAGTAGTAAAACTGTGGTTAGAAACTAACAATAGGTAAATGTATAAATAGTAATGTGAAACATAACCAAACATGATGAACAGCAACTTTGTTGTGCAAAAGTATGCTTGTTAACAATGTAGTTAAAATTCTTATTCTCAAGACAAACTGAAACTGATGGAATAAGCCTTGTTCTGAAATAACTTGAATTACAACATGCTTACTATCACTAAAGATGCAAGTTCTTATGCATCATATGCATGTTTCGTCATATAAACTTAGCTAATAATCATACAATAACATTTATTAATTGTTCTACATGAAAGACCAAATAATCAAGTGACTGCTTATAAAGAAACCAGACTTGATCAATGGCTGAAAAGCACTTACAGAATGTTATTTTTGTTAATCACATTCAATCAGTTAAAGCATCCTAGCCAACTCAGAAGACAATAAAACAGAAAAGCAGGATGTGAAGAAGAAAGCATTAGAATTGCATATTTACAGGGATTGAATAGGGAAACTGGAATTAGAAAGTAACCATATTCTTCAAAGCAGGTTTTAACATATCAGAATAAATAGACAAAAACAGGTTATCAATGGCAGCTTAAGAGAGTAATTAGGTTCTTTAACTCAGTTCCTTATTCCTAATCAACAGATTCACTTTTTATAATAAACAAGAGTATTGACAAGAAAATGAATTAATAAAACAATTTGCCTAGGAATGCAACCACTTTCCGTAGAAAATATTAAAAGGCTGGACTAACCTTGATTGTGGTATTGTGGTCGAAAGGAAGAAGCCAAACTTTCCCAATCGTTAACCTTGGCCCTATCCATGTTACCCTCTTTACCAGCATCTCTCGTCACTCCAACAGGCTGGAAAGGGCCAAAAACATAACCTTTTGAATTCTGTAGTTGCTTCTGAACTGCCAAGTTGCATGCTTTTAAATCCTCTGTTCTCATTTGCAATCTGTCAGGTTTTCTATCCACATAAGAAACTGTTCTGCTCCTCTTGAAATCCAAATTAGTGATATCTGACCCAAAGGCTCTTTTCTTCATCTGTGTTGCACTTGGTGGTATGGCAACTGTAACACTCATATCTGGTTTCCCTCGATTTCCCAACCACCGGAATGCCGGTTTCTTTGTCACAGCTTGCTGTGTCTACAAAGAAAATCAAAACTATGTTCCTCATCAAACCACACCAATCCAGAAGAAAAGTTTTCCCCAGTAAATACCTTTTCTATAAGATTCATAGAAGACAGCACATTGGCTATGTCATACAGACGCCGCACCCTGGCTGCAGTATAATCAAAGGACTAGAAATCAGTCATACAACCCACAAAATCAGTGGATGGTATCAAATTCATGAAGAATGCTTCCATACTTTTCATCTGTGTCAGATTGTTGCAATCCCCAAGCAACAAACGGGCAGCTTCATCCAGAGAGACAGTGTCAGCCTGTTAGCAAAGTAGTGTATCAGTTCCACATACAGATCATGCACACATTGTATTATAGACAGGCAAAAATAGACAGAATTACATCAGATGTGAGGAATAGCTTGACAAAATTCTGAGTGAGTTGCCCTAATGATTTCTCTTTCCTGTTATCTGTAAGTAAATTAATCATGTCAATATAAGTAGAAAAACCAAAAGCCACACAAAGAAAGCAACAGTAAAGAGTATACCAGATCTTGACTCCTTGTGGAAGGCATTGCTAGGTTTGTCCTCCCTGGTGCCTTCATCATGATCAATAGACTTGTTGGCCTCCTCATCTTCAGAGACCTTCAAAGGGAGATAAAGAAGATCAAATACCAATTCTGATCCATTTTCAGTTAAAAAAGAAAATCCGATTAATAAGACCATAGGACCTACCTGCAAACACTGATCGTCAACAGGATGTTGAGAGAGATCCCGCAATGCCTCTTTCTGATTCAGAACAAAAGCACAACAAATGAGCCATATGCAACATAAACATAGAAGAAAACAGTGAATATGTTCAACTAGAAAACAAGCCAAACCTTGAGATCCTCCAAGGCTTTAGGTATGCCCAAAAACCCTATCCAAGAATAACGGTTCTTCGCCTTCCTTGTCAGAACCTGATTAAGTTCCGAAACACCAACCATTCTTCAAAACCAACCATGATAAACAAAAAAATGTAACAAAAAAAGAAACAGTAGATTGTTATACAATCTGAGGAAAATAAGCAGATCCCCCACCCCAACGCTCTCCATGACATTGACAATATCATAGATCCGCCGCCTCTCCACACCCAACTGTTTAGCCGCATCATCAAGGCTGATCGACTCAACATCATCTCTATTGTACAAGCTCACAAAACTACAAGAAATCCAGAAGCCAAGGATAGAGATCAGTTAGCAAATGATGATCGGAAGCCCAAATGACAGCAAAATAATGCGGAAAAGAAAACAAATGATTACTTGGAGCACAAAAGGCCCAGTGACTTCTGTTTCCGGCTGTAGGCCTGGTGCCGATCTTCAGATTCAAGGAAACAAGGGGAAGCCATTCCTTCTCCTCTTAGTTCTCTCCCGTTGAAAGAAGGTATTACAAGGAGAAATTGGAGATCTGGATCTACAGAGAAATAATTCGGTGGGTTCTGATGAACAGAAAAGAGGGGGAGGGAGGGAATGGCCGTTGAAGCTGGGGGCTTTTATTGCTGTTCTACGGTTGGGATTGCGGGGAAGGATTTTCAAAATAAAAAATATTGCCTTTCTCCAAATCCAATTGACAGAAGATGGGGGAGCGGGAGTTGCACGTGCCAGAAGCGCGCTTGTTTTTTAAATTTTGCAATGACTGGCGCTATATGGACTGGAATAACCTTCTTGTATGGACTAAAATTCATCACAAGTATGGGCATATTTGTCAAATGATCAAAGTGCACATGGACTTCATTAGGACTCAACTCTAATCTTACTTTTCAAAATTCCCGCCATAATTTGAAAGGTGTTTTGTAAATTGGACAGAGTTAGTTTTTTATTTGTATACAATATTACTATCAAATGGCTCTAAGAAATTTTACCAAAATTAATATCTATATAGTAAAAAGGTTTTATATTTTTTATTGAATATACTTTATTTTTACATATTTTTTATATGAGGAAAGTAACGAATAATTCCTGAAAACTACTGAAATCCCTATATAATCCCTGAAACTTTTGGTATCCCATAAAGTCCCTCCTTTTCTACGGACTTACTTTTCAGTCCATTCAACCACGAACGACGTTAGTTTTAGGAGGAAATGACAACGCTGCCCTATAGAGAAATGCAGCAGTTCGTGCCAATCAGCCATGTCTCCGCCTCAGAAACCGATCCGTTTTTTTTTTATAGTTGTTTTTCTTCCATTTTGTCCCTTTGTCTTTTTCTATAAGTGAACGCATCCCTACTTTTCAAAACTTTTCGTCTCCTCGTGAAGAAGGCAACAACCATGTCGTCAGTTCTCCCGGAGCTCCCTTTGTCTTCTCATCCTTTCTTGTTTGCCCTCAGTTCTGCCAGAGTTCACAAAGGAGTTAGCCACCACGCCGCAACCCTAAAATACGAAGAAATTGGGGCTTTTATCTCTGGTCTTTGCTTTCTCTTGCTTTGTTGTTTTTTAGGGTTATATTCTTATATTTTTTTTTTCTCTCCTCCGTGGTAGAATGTAATTTGTTCATGCGGATTGCATTTGTATTGTGGAGATTTACGATTTAGGGTTATCCAGGATTTGCTATTTTCTCATGTGTATCAATAATACCACTAAATTTATGTGCTTTTGGCTGTGTGATTTAGTGAATTTGTTTTGTTGTGGTTTGTTGTTTTAACAATCAGTAACGAAGTGTTTAAAATCCTATGTATCCGTTTACCACAATGCACTATCCGCTTGCTATTCGCCTTATGTGTTTAAAATCCAAGTGAACCATGTGGAATCTGAAATTTGTATGTGTTACTTAGTAGTTTCTAGGTATTGGGTGGTTTTCGTTGTAGGTAACGACAACAAGGTAGAGAATAAATGGAAGATGCTACATGGTTCCACTTGTTGCCACGCGAAGAGAATTGAAGAAACACATGAGCCGAAGACACATGAAA
Organism: Dioscorea zingiberensis; assembly: GCA_026586065.1. Lineage (NCBI taxonomy): Eukaryota > Viridiplantae > Streptophyta > Magnoliopsida > Dioscoreales > Dioscoreaceae > Dioscorea > Dioscorea zingiberensis. The sequence goes on from CM048818.1 coordinate 36,344,209, forward strand.
CTCATCGACAGTACTCCATTTGCTCACCTGCTTGACATGGAGCCAATAGTTCGGGAAAAGGATGTGCTCGACGCACTGATGCAGGTTTACGAAGCTCGTCTCCAGAAATTTAGAATTGGCGAAAGCTGGGTGAGTTTCCATCTAGAGGACATCGTTATAATCCTTGGACTGCGCTACGATGGAACTGCCGTGGACTTCCAACGACCCACTGCCTGATCTGCATTTGAGGATAAATACTTGGATAGCCTACTCGCGAAATCAAGATTTAATGAAAAACACCTTGCTGAATCTTGTTCATACGCGAGACGAGGAGGAAAATTTTGTGAAATTACTAGTGTATCTGATGGGAGCTTGCATGTTTCTGACCGTGTCATGCACGGCCCTGACTTGGACTACGCATTATATGCCGATGACCTATCAGCACTGGGACGATATGCATGGGCACAGGCTGATACGAACGTGGCTAGGACTAACAAAGAGGGTCAAGATCCACTTCAAGTCACAATTGGACCAGTCACACGCGCTCGAGCTAAGAGATTCAAAGAGGCTCTTGGAGGTTTAATTCAAGAGGTTCAACATAAAGAAGAGTGTAAGCTCACCATCATTGAAGAACCAAATGTTTGTCCACATCATTAAAGCACTCACTTACTAGGCTTAAAGGGAGTTGGACTTTCAAGGCTTTTCATATTCTGAGCATTGAATGCGAAATGGAAATGAAGGAAATTTATGAAAGGAAAATAAAGAGTCACCTTGGAAGTTCATGGGACACCATAACTATGGCATTAAGATGGGAAATGAAAAATTGTAACCATTGCATGCATTAAAATAGAAGATAAAGAGGTTTTATGTTTTGTTCCTTGAACCTATAAAAGGTCCTTTGTACCTCTCATTTGAAGTAAGTAAGTTTTTTAATGAAAAAGTGAGAGAAATTCTCTTTGGTTCTTCATAGACTATCGAACTTATCATGTTTGTCCTATGGCGTTCACCCCGACTTATCAAACGGTTTTCCATCCCCGTTTGTGGCATCTTCACTATACCAAGGTTCTTGCTTATTTATAAGCAACAGGTCGCAGTTTCCACCCCAAATCTGATTATAGAACGATCGAAGGTACTAATCTTGTTAAGGGTTTGGTCAGGACTTGGTGAGGTTCGTATCAGTTGGTATCAGAACTCAGTTTTTATTCTCAGGTTTGCTTATCCTAGTTATCATTCTTTGATCTTCCGTTGTTTCTTTCTTATCCCTTCGTATTTCTCATTATTTATCCTCAAAGTCCCTCTGAGGAGAAGTAAAAAAAAAATGTACAAAAATAAAAAGGAGAAATTACCAAAACAAAAGTGCAAAAAAGAGAAGAGAGAGTGTAACGCCCTGAATTTTCTCTAGTAATTATCGTTTAAATTTTTTCCTAATAGATTGCCTGATAATTTGTGAATATTTAATGAGATTAATTAAAACAGAAAATAAATTCATCATTTTAAATCTCGATTAAGTGACGGGAGTTAATGGACCTAAAATCCAACCTCTTAACTATGATGGCCAAGAGAAGGTTTTAATGGCCAGGCCGCTTTACTAGGAAATAGTAGGAGGCTGAGTGATGGTATAAGCCCGATAAATTATATTTGAAATTAACTTAAATCCTAATTAATCAAGATTAATTAAAGAGACACATGTGATGCTATAGTAGCCCATGTGAGTATATAATGGGGAGATAAAATTAAGCAAATAATTAAATTATTATAACTTAGTGGAATGAGTGATAATGAAGAAAATAATTTTGATTAAATGGGCATGTGATAAAAGCTAGGGAGAAAAGTTAAATTATTAGGTTTCTTAACAAGTTAATCTATTGGATTAAATATAATAATGAAATAAAATAAAAATAAATTAGAATTTATTTTATATTATAAGTAAAGAGATGATAGGAGAGAGAGAGAAATTAAAATTTCTCTCATCTCTCTCTCTCTCTCTCTCTCTCTCTATTTTCATTGAGGAGCTGAGCCCTAAGCCCCAATTTCTTCATCTTTCTCATTCACTTGCCTGTGCACGTCGCCGCCCACCATCGCCGCCACCCACGCCAGGCGCCGCCCCGAGCTACCCCCTGCCCGCGCTATTGCCGACCGTCCGCCCATTTGCTCTGCCCCGCCGCCGCGAACAACTGAGTGCCTGCAGCCCTCGCCGCAAGCTCTGTCGCGCCGGTAACCATCGCTCAAGCCCTTACTGCTACCCTTCTTCTTCCCAGCGAGCACAAAGCCACAGTCTCTACCTCCCGTTTCAGCTCGGACAAGCTACTGTTTTCCACCAGAAATCAGGTTGGTCGGAGATGGGAAATCAATTTCTAAGATGATTAATCGATGAATTAGAGGGATGTCTTAGCGTATGAAAACTTGAGCCAACTTTGAAGTAATACACGATGTAAAATGTAGAGTGTTAGAGATTGTATGGGTAGTTGTAGAGATGAACTTTGAGAGTATGTTGTGATCATGCTTGTATGATTAAAATTCAAGAAAATATAATATGATTGTCTCTAGACTAAGAATGGGCATGCCCACATGTTGTTTGATGAAATGCCCAAGTGAAATGGCCATTGGATAATGTCCTGTTAGATTGAATGTTACTCTAATTAAATTGACTAACAAGACCATTGTAAGATTAATGGCCCTGAAATGCTTGTATAAGTGACAATAGTATCCTATGTTAAATAACATGTCCTCAAGGTGTTTGTAGGAATGCCTCTAAGAGATTATTGGATATGGAATTAATGTTCTAAGGCTATAATGGCATGGAACATGTGTGTAATTATCTCCAATATACTTGAATGTAAATTCAAGGATTTTATGGCTGTCATGGGGTAGATCTTGGAATGTTTGAAGAATCACACATCATATATTCGATAGAATGGTCTCAATGAAATCAATGAGCATTTAGAGTTTTGAATGGCAGTTTTCATGCTTCGAATATCTTCATTAGTATCTAAGTGGTATGCTAGAAACAATCGCCATGATTTTACTAAGTATGGCGGTTGTTTATGGTGATGACTATCACTAAGTTCTGATGATGCTTCAATGGTATATATGTGTATACCTGCAGTTTGGATGGCCCCTTCGAGGGACAGATGCATCCTCTATATTACTCCGTTCGGAGTGTGTTATATATCAATGGAAAGATCTTGAAGCTATCTTTCTAACAAGCCTTAAGTTGGAGAAATCCGATGTCTAGAATGAAAGTTATGGACAAACAGTTGGGCAACACATAATTGGCAGAAAATTCCTGCATTCTAATTTAGGACTACATTGCTTATGTAAAACCCACGAATTTTAGGAATAAATTTTTTTTTTATTATATTCCATAAAATGAAATTCATAAATTATTTAATTCCTTAAGCTTGAAGGATGGAGAATTTAAAAGCTTTAAAAAGGGAATTAAATTATGTTTTAAGACCAATTAGGGATAATTGGGAGTTCAAGGACCTATAAATAATTTTGTAAAGTATTGGGGACCTAAAAGAACTTTTCCTCTCTCACAGAGAAGGGATGTGATTGCGATTTAAAGAAGTTCAGGGACTTCTGGTTAAATTTCCAAATCAATCTCTATAGAAACGGTTTAACGGCCAGGATTAGAACATCTCTGGAGAGTCGATCGCTGAAGCATTATAAAGGCTCATATGGAGCCACGCGTGGCGAAGTTAAGATCTAATCTATCGATCACGCATCGATTTGAGGCAAGAGAGATGGATGGGTTGGAAATGACCCTACGGTGCGAGGCGGCCAGTGAGCCGCCCATCTCATGATCGTCTAAACTTCGAGGCATAGAGAGGGAGATCCGGGGAGGGTTACGCATGGCCTTGAGGAGAGCCACTCATCCGCATGAGTGCTAGATCACGAGGTGTGAAGTTAAGATCGACCATTGAGTTTAGATCTAATGCTGACCGTTGATTTGTTGACGGATCAATCCCGAGATTGAAGGATTTAATCAAAACCGTTGGATGGGATCAGGAAGATCTCTGCCATCCATCGGCGTGACGATGGAGGCATCCTCTCCCTCTCACCGCCTCTAACGGCCAGCAGCCGCGAGAAGGCCGGCCGCCACGAGAGTTATGCGAAAATCTCGCCGTCGGACGTGAAGTAACTTCGGGGACGTTCTGGTCGATTCGCCTACCTCCCTCTATAAAACCCACCCACAGGCACCTTCGGGACTCGGTGGAGGCGAAGGATCGAGGTGGACGCCGGCGAGGTTGATCGGAGAAAGGAGAAGCCTTCTCGGGACGTCGTTGACACTTCTAATATCGCCGGAAGGACCGGAATCCAGGTAGGAACCCTTTCCGGGCTTCAATTTTGAGTTTGATGCACGTTTAGCTTGGTTTAGGGCTCGCCGGAATCGTAAAATAGAGGTCGAGTGGGAGAGGCTCCGAGTAGGTACATTGGTAGGGGATGTCCGCTACATGCTCGCTGGGCGAGTGAAGCTAACGCCGGGTGTCCGCCCTGCTGCAGTGTGTGCGTGAAGTTCGATTTTCCGGCGAGCATCTCCGGTGAGGCACGGGCTGGGAAAGAAGAAGAAGGTGTTTCAAAAAAAAAAAAAAATTAATTTAATTACTTTAATTAAATTAATAACCTTGGTATGTGACAGTATTAATTTGGGGGCCTTCTTTGAGAAGAATAATAGGTTTTAATAACTTAGAATGTGACAATTATTTTGATTCATTGTTAGTATAGTTTTAAATATTTTTTAAAGCATTGGTAGAATAATATATGGCATGATTTAATTATTCAAAGTGTGACAATTAAATCATAGTGAACTATGGAAATGTGACAAGCTAATGGAATAATTAGTTAAGTCATGATTAATTTATTCTTGGTATGACAAAAATCAGTTTACTAAAGTCATGGAGAATAAACTATAGTGTGACATAGTTTAATTAATTAACTAGGTTAATTAATTGGTTACATGGGAGCTATAGAAGTGTGACAAGAATAGTGGATTTGATTAAAATGGTTTAATCATTTTAATAGGTTTAATTGACCTATGTGGTGTAACATAATCTTTGGATTACTTAAAGTGAATAAAGGGTTTTGATTAAGTTTCAAAACTTTGGTAGTGTGACAAGATTAAGTATGAATAAAATCATTTAGTAAGGTTACTAAATATTTTAATAGGGTTTGATTCAAAACCTTGGTATTGTGACAATAATCTTGATGATTATTTTATATGATCAAAATCATTATGAAAGGAAATGCTAAACTTAGGTGAATTGATCAAATTGGCTCCTATGTCCCAAATGAGGAATTTAGACTTGATTAAATGGACCATGGTTAGGATCTAAAATGGTCAAGAGGGCTTAATGGATTTAATCAAGTTAACTTAAGGAAATTTGGGTCTAGGCATACCAGGATAATAAAAATATATAAAAAGGTTGAGAGAGTAGGGAATGGAACCCACAACCTCCCAACCAACAACATAAGTCCTTAGCTACTAGGACATAGCTTTCAGTGCTAAAGGTTGGTAACCTTTAAATTATAAGGGTTCGAGAACTTTCGGGTTTTACTAAGTAAACTAAGTAATAGACTAATCAAGGAAGGTGGTTAGGTTAACTTAGTTATTTCGGAAAGATTATTTAAGCTAAAGTGGTTAAGGAGATTAGTTAGTCACAGGATACCTAAGTAAACCATGGACCAGTAATATAGGAATTGGGTCCATAGTTTTGAAGGCCTAATGGGCCGGGCTTAATTGGTTTAGTCCAAACTAGTTTTGTTATTAGATAATGACAAAGTAATAGACTGAAAGATAACGGGATGCTGGTGGAAGGAGCTAAACCCTAAGTCGCTCTAGTAACATAGAAGGACCTTAAACCCTAGGGTCCTAATTTGCCCAAGTGAAACTGAGTAATGGGCTTCAAATGGGCCCCATCAACTAAAGTGACTAGAGATGACTAAATAGTGTTCAGACTCGACAAACGTAAGTAGAGTTGACCAGGTTGACCAGTTGGGTCTAGAGTCAACTAAAGGACATGGAAACAGAGGATAAGGACCAGAACTCGGAGAGATGGTCTCTAGGACCCGTTAGTGGGCCTAAGCCCAATAAGAACGAGAGTCATGCATATGCAACTAGTAACATAGGGTTTTATTAGAATTTTACCTCTAATAGAAACTCTATCTGTTAGATACTCTCGGGGAGTCCAAGAGGCATTTCAAGAGGTGACTAGGAGGGCTTCGAGTTCCAGTGAGAGGTAAGTACTTTTGCCTCTTCCCTTGGATGATTGTTTCCTTGTTGAACATTCGTATGCATGCTTATTGGATTCCCTGGATATTTATTCCATTGATCTCAGACTTGTGCACGTTATTTTCGTGCCTAGGAAGTTTGTTTCCCTGCTCATGCATGCTTGTATACCCCTTTGGGGGTATTGCTCCATTGATATCATAATTTGATATGATTGCATACACTCGTAATTTGTTCTCTTGGACACCTACTTCGATGTTAGTGTGTGCATGTTGAGATGTTAGCATCCTGTAGGGTATGCTTGTGAGTATTGAGTGTGCCTACATTGACCAGACGCGTGGCGTGGAATCACGTGAGCTTGTGCTACCGGCGGTAGGTATACCTTAACTATGCCGCTTTTGAGGATTCTCCCGTCCTCGTATTCTTTGTTTCCCTTGATTAGGGTAAAACGGTAAATCTTTGTTTCCCCGCCAAGGGGGTAATAACCGGTAAATCTTTGTTTCCGCCCGATGGGGGTAATAGCGTAATCTTTGTTTTCCGTCGATTGGGATGATCTGTGACAAAATACGTCTATGTTTAGTAGCACTACTAGACCATGGACCGAGGGTCGATATTGGCTGAGGCTGATAACCGACTAGGGAGATTGACTTGTGAACTCTTAGGAGTTCTTTGTTGAGATTCTGTTGTTAGGAGCCCTATCTTGTTATGGTAGACTCCAAGAGTTTGATTTGTATGAGTTTTGGCCCAGTTTGTGTGGATTGATGATATTCGATTTGTTCATTTTGACTTTTCTTGTATCGTCTGTGTTGCTTTGGATTATCATTGAGATTCCAGCGGGGTACTTACTGGGCTTTCCTTTCGAAAGCTCATGCGCTTGCTTCCCTTCTTCCGTTTCAGGTTCCGAGGAGTAGGTGACTCAAACTCGGGAGTTGAGCGAAGGGTTGGGTTGATTTTGGAGAGGTCCGAGGACCTAAGGTTATGTGTGAGAGTCTCACTTGTAGGACCCTTATAGGGCCTTGACCGTGTGTAGGGCATGTAAACCCTTTTCGGTCTTAATTCCGTTGTAGAAACTCTGCAAATGTTTAAATATGACATTTTGAGATATAATCTGATTTTTATGTGTTATCCGTTACTCATCTAGGCCTTGTATCTGAGTGGGGCTCGTCTCCATTCGGGTACGGCCGGTCTGTTCACGTGCTCGAGGTCCCTTGATCAGGGTCGGGGCGTGACAGCTTAGGTTTAGAAGTAATTTTATATGAGCATGGTGTTAGTATTTATTATTGTTCATAATATAAATACTAGGAAAAGGAAAGGACGTCTTGAGAGCGTCGGGTGGACCTAGTCACACTTAAGCTTGCAAGGACCTAAGGTGAGTGATTTCACTATACTTGGATATTTTATAATCGAGTTTTACCGACGGCTTGTTTGTATGGTTTTGCATTGAGCTTGTATCAGGATTTTGTGCAATGCCGCTGGTTTTATACATATTATTTTACTATCGGATTTGTTGTTTCTGTTCGTGTATTGCAAACGAGTAAATCCTGTGCATGTAGAAATAAAGAGCAGGAACAAAATCACAGATGATTTAGAAATAAAGATTGGTAGGCTCCTTTTACCATATATGTTCTGCCCTACTAGATTAATCCTACGATTCTGTGGGAGCATAGTTCGTAGGAATAGTCCACCAGATTAGTCCTACGATTCTGTGGGAGCACAGTTCGTAGAGGCTGGCCACCAAATTAGTCCTACGATTCTGTGGGAGCACAGTCCGTAGAGACCATACTTCTTGACATTGAGATCATGGGTACATGATAGATTGATATGATACTATACCCGATTGCCTCAGTTGTGAGTTACCACACCAGGAGGCTAGGGTAATAATTAGATTGCCCAGAATAATTGTAGGATCATTCCTTGTCATGTGTTGACATTGAGATTTCCATGATTTGATTTATTCGAGTTTCTTATGCTTTTAGCATGTTAATTGACTGAAAGAAAATGCATATGATCAACATTATTTCGACACTTTATATCTGATATTATACTTGTATCTTGTATAGTGATTTCTCACTCAAGTGAAATGTGCAGGTAGACGAGATTGAGTGTTCATGTAGATGGCTCTGACTTAGCAGATGAGGATAGCTTGTTCTTATTTGATGTTTAGAATTTTAGAACGCTTCCGTAAGATTTGTAAACTTTATATAAGATTTTAAATATTTTATTTAGTAATCATGTTTATTAGTTTGATTAACATTGTTATAAGGATTACATTACACAGCATATGGGTTGGGTGCACTTCCGGCCCAGCTGGTGTGACCTCTGTCCTTGTGTAGGAAAGGGTGTTATAGAGAGAGAGTTCAAAAAATAATAATAAAAATAAATAAATCAAGAATCTAGTGATCCTTTGCATGTTCTTCACATTCCTTTTCAAAGAAAATCCTTTGTCCTTTCTTCACATTCCTTTTGTTTCAAGTGATCCTTACCTTTCTTTACAACATTTCGGATAAGCTCTTGTGTGAGCCGTTGCTGGAACCTCTGATTTGCTGTTGATTAGTTCAATAAGAATTGAAAGAGATTTCTGAGTGTTTCATTATTTGAGTGCCACACAAAAGAGGGAGTGTTGTGATGTCTTCTTTTCTGGAAACTCATGTCTCAAAATAGCAAAAAAGGTGCTGCTAGAGGTATTGATCCAAAGTTACTTATGGAGGCTATGGTGGGGGAGATGCGTCGCTTGATAAAGCAAGAATTGGGGGAGCTTCATGAATGGTTGGGTAGAATGGAGAATTCAAGACAAGAGTCACCCCAACATCATAATCGAAGCAGAGAAAGACATGTACCCAGGAATGAAGTGGATGATTGGGGCAGTTCCTAGGAGGTTGTTGAACATGGCTCAGTGGGTAGCCATAGGAAGAATAGGCGAGTTTGGAATCGAGAAGATAACAACTTTAATGGCATAAAGATGAAGATTCCTTCATTTCAAGGCAAAAATGACCCCGAGGCCTATATCTTAAATGGGAGAAGAAAGTAGAGTTAGTATTTGATTGTGACACTCAAAGACGAAGAAGGTAAAACTTGCAGCCATTGAGTTTTCTGATTATGCTATTACTTGGTGGGATCAATTGCTGTTGAATGGGAAAAGAAATCGAGAACATCCAATAGAGACGTGGGAGGAAATGAAAATCGTGATGAGGAAACTATTTGTCCATAGTCACTACTACTTCGAGTTGTACCAAAAGTAGCAAAGACTTCAGCAAGGCAATCGAAGTGTTGAAGATTACTACAAGGAGATGGAGATTGCTATGGTTCGGGCTGATGTAGAAGAAGATCGAGAAGCTACAATGGCCAGATTTTTGAGTGGACTAAACCAAGATATTCAAGATAAGGTGGAGATGAAACATTATGTGGAGTTGGAAGATATGGTGCACATGGCAATTAAGGTTGAGCGGCTCCTCAAGAGGAGGGGTGGTCTGCGAGCAACCCAAGGTTCAGGTTCATCATGGAAGCCAAATTATGCAAAGAAGGAGGAGAAACCGGCTACCAAGTCTAAACTTGAGCCAAAACAAGAACCCACAAGTCATGGTTCTCAAGGAAAATCTGATTCATCTACTTCTTGAACTCGTGACATCAAGTGTTTTAAATGTCAAGGAAGGGGCCATATAGCAAGCCAATGCCCAAACAAGCGAGTTATGGTATTGCGTGACGATGGTGAGATTGAAACAAAAGATGAGTCGGACACTACTTCTATGCCCCCATTGGAGGATGTTGAAGAGGAAGAATGTGTTGTTCATGGTGACTTGTTGGTGGCATGGAGGGCTTTAAGTGTGCAAGCAAAAGAAGAAGATGAGTTGCAACGAGATAATCTCTTCCATACTAGGTGCTTTGTTCAAGACAAGGTGTGTAGTATGATTATTGATGGTGGAAGTTGTACTAATGTTGCTAGCACGACTTTAGTGGAGAAATTGGAGTTGCCATTTCTCAGGCACCTACGGCCATACAAGCTACAATGGCTAAATGATAGTGGTGAAGTGAAAGTAAAGAAGCAAGTGCTAGTCTCCTTCCAAATCGGTAACAGTGTGATGTTGTACTGATGGAAGCTGGACACTTGTTGCTTGGAAGGCCTTGGCAATTTGATAGGCGTGTGAAGCACGATGGCTACACGAACAAGTACTCCTTTGTGTTCAATGAAAGGCCAATTACTCTTGTTCCAATGACACCAAAACAGGTTTACAATGATCATATGAGAATGCAAAAAGAGAGTTAAAAAAAAAGAAAGCAAGTGAAAGAAACAAACAACGTGAAAATCAGAGAGAAGCTGAGAAAAATGACACAGAAAAAGAAAATAAAAGTTCAGCTATTAAGAGAAAATCTGAGGAAAAACAAAAGAATTTTTATGCAAGGGCAAGTGAGATAAAACGAGCGATGTTTTCAAGCCAGCCGATGATTGTACTTTTGTACAAGGAGGCATATCTGAATAATAACAACCTTACTATGTCTTTGCCTAGCCCTATTCTTGATCTTTTGCAAGTGTTTGATGATGCCTTTTCCGAGGAAGTTCCCCATGGTTTACCACCTATTTAGGGGATTGAGCATCAAATTGATTTTGTACCTGGTGCCACCATCCCAAATCGACCACCCTATAGAAGCAATCCCGAGGAGACAAAGGAACTACAAACGCAGGTTCAAGAGTTGATGGAAAGCGGTTAAGTGAGAGAGCATGAGTCCATGCGCTGTTCCAGTGATTTTGGTTTCTAAGAAGGATGGGACTTGGAGGATGTGTGTTGATTGTCGTGCCATCAACAACATTATGGTAAAGTATCGATATCCTATTCCTTACTTAGATGATATGTTAGATGAGCTGCATGGTGCTAGTGTGTTTTCTAAAATTGATTTGAAGAGTGGGTATCATCAAATAAGAATGAAAGAAGGTGCTGAGTAGAATATTTCTTTTAAAACAAAACATGGATTATATGAGTGGTTAGTTATGCCTTTTGGGTTAACTAATGCATCAAGTACTTTCATGCAATTAATGAACCATGTCTTGCGGGCATTCATTGCCAGATTTGTTGTTGTCTATTTTGATGATATTCTCATTTATAGCAATTGCTTGGATGATCATGTTGAGCACTTAAAATCAGTATTAAATGTACTTAGAATAGAGAAGTTATTTGCTAACTTGCAGAAGTGCACCTTTTGCACAGATAAGCTTGTGTTTCTTGGTTTCGTTGTAAGTGCACTAGGTATACAAGTTGATGAGGAAAAGATCTGTGCAATCCAAGAATGGTCGAGTCCTACAAGTGTTAGTGTTGTTCGAAGTTTTCATGGCCTTGCAAGTTTCTATAGAAGATTCGTAAAAGATTTCATTATCATTGTTGCACCACTGACCGAGGTCATCAAGAAGAACGTTGGGTTCAAATGGGGTGAAGAGAAAGAAAAAGCATCTCAGTTGCTCAAGGACAAATTGACCCATGCTCCTATACTTGCTTTACCTGATTTTACTAAAACCTTTGAGATTATGTATGATTTTAGTCCATTAACTCCTTTGGATTTAACTCCTTTGCCTGTTTCTGAGCGTGTTAATCTAGATGGCAAAAAGCAAAGCTAAATTTTGTTAAGTAGATCCATGAGAAAGCAAGGCTTAACAATGACCGAAGGACAGAGCAATATGCAAAGCAAGCCAACAAAGAGCGACAAAGGATGGTTTTTTAACCAACAAATTTGGTGTGGTTGTGGTTGCACTTGAGAAAGGAAAGTTGCACTTAAGAAAGGAAAGGTTTCCCGAACAACGACGGTCCAAGCTCCTTCCACGAGGGGACGGTCCATTTCAAGTTCTTGAGCGCATCAATGATAATGCATACAAGCTGGATTTACTCGATGAGTATAATGTTAGTGCTATATTTAATATTTATGATCTATCCCCTTTTAATTTATGCGATGATTTGAGGGAAAATCCATTCAATAAGAGGGGAATGATAGGAACGTGGTTAGGACTAACAAAGATGGTCAAGATCCACTTCAAGTCACAATTGGACCAGTCACACGGGCTCGAGCTAAGAGAGTCAAAGAGGTTCTTGGAGGTTTAATTCGAGAGGTTGAACATAAAGAAGAGTGCAAGCTCATCATCAATGAAGAACCAAAGTTTGTCCATATTATTAAAACACTCACTAACTAGGCTTAAAGGGAGTTGGGCTTTCAAGGCTTTTTATATTCTGAGCATTAAATGCGAAATGGAAATGAAGGGAATTTATGAAAAGGAATAAAGAGTCACCTTGGAAGTTCATGGGACACCATAGCTATGGCATTAAGATGGGAAATGAAAAGTTGTAACCATTGCATGCATTAAAATAGAAGATGAAGAGGTTTTATGTTTTGTTCCTTGAGCCTATAAAAGGCCCTTTGTACCTCTCATTTGAAGTAAGTAAGCTTTGAATGAAAAGTGAGAGAAATTCTTTTTAGTTCTTCGTGGAACTATAGAACTTATCAGGTTTGTCCTGTGGTGTTCACCCCGACTTACATATGGTTTTCCATCCCCGTTTGTGGCATCTTCACTATACCAAGGTTCTTGCTTCTTTATAAGCAATGGGTCAGGGTTTCCACCCCAATTCTGATTATAGAACGATTGAAGGGACTAATTTTGTTACTGGTTTCATCAGGACTTAGCGAGGTTTATATCAATAAGGTTGATCGTCATAGAGTCTGGAGTGAAGCTCCGGGACTACCCTTGCAGGGTCCAAGATTCATTGGCCAGACATCTATTACCTCTCAAGACGGTAGCTCGCCCAAAATTTTCATCCAACTTAAGTCGTTTCCTTGTTTCATCAACCATCATATTCCAACATCATCAACAGTTTGGCGCCGTTGTAGGAAACGAAGAAAAGAGTCATACGAACTAATTGATGGCGAGAGGCAAGAAGAATTCGGTAGCAGATCTACCGGTGGATGAAGCTGTGCGGTTTGGCATAGCATTCGCCACTACCAAGACCAACTAATGGTACCAAAGGAGGACCCACGAGATGTCAAGATCCAGCTACTCCAAACACGTATCGAGGTGCTCACTAAATCCCTATAGGAACAGGACCAAACAGGCTCGTCTCCCAAACAACACAAGGAGTGCATCCCAGATTCACTTGGAATAAGAAGAAGATCTTTGGTATGAGTCAAAGAGCACATGATGTGCAGAAAAGAGAATACTAAGACACCTTATAGCATTGGGTTATCCTAGCCTCAATCCCGATCATAAGGGTCATATTGACTTCACCATAATGTGACATTTTGACGCTAGGCATGATAGCGATTATCTTGTGGGCTAGCCGGATCCAAGGACCACAAGGAAGAACAAATGAAGAACCAAAAGAACTAAAGAAAATACTCTGAAATTCATGAAAATATTATTATTCAAAATTCAATAATCTAAGACTAACCCACAAGCAGGGTTAAATAGCTTCAAAAGAATAACCTAGAAACCCTATCATCTTATTTAAGTTGCCAAAATTGGCAAATTATTATTTAAAACTAAAATTTATCTAAATTTAAAACTCTAAACAAATCAGATAACTCCCAAAAATATGGGATCAAATTGGATTCAAATCCTATCCTAATTTGATAAATAATTTAATACTAGAATAGCAAAAATATCTAAACAGTGATATGGAGGGACCCAAAACTGCTCCAATCATGGAATTGGCTCGATCACTTCCAGCCTTTACGTTGATTTGCCAACTCGGCACCAACTTACCCGAGCCTCCTTCATCACCTTTCCTCTTAAAAAAGGGAAGTCGAGGTACACTCCCCTACCCACATCTCCTTTTATTCCTGAGATTCTGGAGGTTACCCTGCCCACTAGGTTCCGGATGTCATCGATAGAGACGCACAACGGTACCACAGACCCAGAGGACTACCTGGAGTCCTTCAAAGCCATGATGATGCTTTACGGGTCCTATGATGAAATTCTGTGTCAGACATTCCTAGTAACATTAAGGAGCGCAATGCAGACTTGGTTTACTCATCGGCCAACAAGGTATCTTTCCTCATTTGAAGAACCGTCTAATCTCTTCATCGGATACTTCGTGGCTAGCAAGAAGCAAAGGTGGACCTCCGCGATGTTGATGCGGATCAGGTAGCAGGATAGAGAGAGCCTTTGGGACTACATCCGGAGGTTCAAGATGACGACTCTGGAGGTGCCTGTACTCAACCAAGCATTTGCGGTAGCAGCTCTTTTGGAGGGCCTGAAAAGATCACCCTTATGGTTCTCCCTATACAAAAGGCAACCAAAGGATTTGGCCGATCTTCTCACCTGTGCAGAGAAATATATAAACGCTAAGGAAATCCAAGCGCCCAGCAAGAAGAGGTTAAGTAGCGGAAGCCAAGAAGAGACGGGGTCGAAGTGCAGGAGCTGCAAGGATCAGTAAAGAGATAGAGACCCCCGGCTATGGAAAGTGTTCAGAGGCCCAAGCCAACTCTGTTCTGAAACTATGTACCCTTTAACGCGAGCTGAACTCTCATTCTGATGAATATTGAGGGCTCCAAGATCCTGACGTAGCCTGATGAAATGAAGAACTTTGGTAAGCAAAAGGACAATAAGAAGTACTATCTCTTCCATAAGGATCATGGGCACAATACCGAGGAATGTGCTCACCTGAGGGATGAGATCAAGAAATTGATCCACTAAGGACACCTCTCACAGTTCCCTAAGATGGAACAAGTAGAATAAAGACCCGTTTGCCCCCCAGAAAGACTGAGCTCCTACTGGAATTATACATATTATCATTGGTGGGCTAGCCATCGGAGGAGAAATTATGCTTTAATGGGTCCTTGAGCTAGTTCATTGAATAAAAGACCCCTCTCCGAGCCACCTATTAAATTCTTGGATGACGACCTCAAGGGGATCAACTACCCACATGATGATGCGCTAGTGGTGACTGTTAACATTGCCAACAATACAGAGGAATGAGCTAGTTATGTCAACCTTTTCTTATATAGTCGTGATCTTCAACGTGTCTCTCCAAGTGGTGCGATGCGTTGCAAATGCCATCGCCCAAGCTGTTGCGCCTTACCGACGCGTCTCACTAAATCTACGGATGCGTCCCAAAATTACAGCTGTACCTCACCTACAACATGAATAGAGGTGCGTCTCTCCAAGTGAGGGACCCGTCTCATACTATTGTAACTGCTCAGTGAAGACTTGCTTGATCGTGGCTCATTCTGCTTTACTTCGGGGCATTCTCCCTCTTACATAGCTCGTAATGGAGGTTAAAAATCAGCCTTTCTTGGGACAATCATAAATAACTCGGATTAATACCTACAAGTATCAAAATCCTCTATAACATACATAATCTGTCTGAGCTAACACAAGTTCTACAATTTATAAGAATTAGGACTAAATATGCACATATCTATCCATTAACGCGTATTCAACCCTAAATATGAAGCATATGCCCTATAAGAATAGTTCTCCTTATAGAGCTAACATGGACCACGCGGGAGAGATCGAGCTCTTGAAGAAAGCCCTTTGGACCAACTTAGATGATTTATCCAGTCTCGGGACGCAGAGTGTGAGCGCCTGAAAAAAGAGGCCGAGGTTTGACTCACCGATCAGGGAAGGGAGCATAAGGTCGCTCTTGTGCGACTATGGAGAGAAGATAAGGATGATCTCATGAGCTAGAAAAGGGAGTGTGAATTTTGTCATCATCGGGCTAGGGTGAAGTATGAGCTTCAAATCGGGACGATGGTGAACAAATACAGCTGGGCTCTCTGGTTGGCCAAGGACGAGGTTGCAGCCGAGTTTGAAAAGCCAAAGAATTTCGTTCATCTGAAGAAGGCGATTGCTGATCAGGTCATCATTGACTTTAGAAACTCTTTCGACTTTTGGGATCTACTTAGTAATCATTGGTCCAAGGCCGTGGCTCGATTTGTGTGCTCCCTGACCTTCGCAGCCATACTTGACAATGAGCCAGTTTGTCAAGGAGCATACAGGCTTTCCAGATCCAGCACCGCAACCACCCCGAACTAGATGTTACCACTTTGGACTTTGAGGAAGCCCTACAAATATCTCTCTAAAGAGCTTGGTGAGCCAGACGATGAGGAGGCTAGTACCGGGGGAGAGCTCTGGAGAGCTAACATTGCTATTGCCACCGATGAGACTATGAAGATTAAACTGGCGAGGCTTGAACCTTTTTGTCCCCCATCCTAGAGAGTTTGTGTGGCCCTCGGCACATCTAATCTTTCCCTCTTGTACTTATAGTTTTTATGAAGAAGTTAAAGATTATGTATTTTTTCAAACTTGTCCTGAAAAATTTGTCTTTTCTAGCTTTCCTTTTTTGCGTTGAGTAGTCGAGGGCAAAACTTTGACGCACTATTTTGGGTTAGATGGTGAATAACCTTGGTCCTTATGGGGCCCGACCCTTGAGAGTTCTAGGTCGGTTGAATCGACAAGGGGTTACAATGCTTGGGTGTCCTTTCAAGAGGTATCTGGCCCGCCGTTATTTTGGGTTGTGCAAGTCATTCCTACGACGCCGACCCTTGATTATCGTGTTTGGGAGGCTTGAGGACCAACCACATCTTTCGCTTCTTTCTGGAGTACAACCTTATATTTCTCGCTTTGACTTTGTAGTTGTGTTGCTATCACGCTATTGCCCCTACCCCCAAGGTTCGGTTTAGATGAGTCAGGCATGCAACACTAGGCGTCACAGCTGGAGGACCTACGGGTTGCCTCACTACGAGAAAACAGGTGTTTAGTGACGAACATTTCGTGACGGTTTTGACTAAACCGCCGCTAATTGTATCACTCATGGCGGTTTATTGAAACGTCGTAATATATTAGCATTTGGGGGTGGTTTTTTCATAACCATCGTAAATTACATTGCATTTCCCGACGGTTTTTGAGAACTGCCGTCAATTTCATTGTATTTCCTGGTGGTTCTTTTCAAACTTCCGCCAATTGTAACACATTTCCCAGCTGTCTTCTCAAAACCGCCTCCAATTGAGCAAATCCCCCAAACCCTAATTTGTGTTACTCCCCTTGTTCCTATATCCATTGAGCAGTGGTTAGTCTTCTCCCAAGCCAAGATAGGAGCGGAGGAGAAGAGGGATTGATGCGTCCTCCTTGCTTTTCTCTCCCTCTATCTCTATCTCTATCTCTCTAGTCACCATCATAGAGGTTCACGAGATCAATGGAGCCGCTGTGGAGAAGGTGGAGTAGGGTCACGTTGCTCATCCTCAAGTGGATCCATTCGTTGTTGAGGGTCTTTTGAACACTCAGTATCAGCTTACAGGTTTGTTTGCTCTCTCTCTCTCTCTCTCTCTATATATATATATATATATATATATATTTCTTTGTGTTCTCTTTGGTTTTTAGATGGGTTTGGTGTTCATAATCTAGGGTTTTGATTTAATGAATTTGGTGACTTTGATTTGGCACCAAATTTTGGGGGTTAGGTTTTTATTGTTGGATATATTGGCGGCTCTTCTATCCCTCCTCCGCCTCCTCATCACCATGTCGTTCTGGAGCTCTGGCGACCGGGAGATGTCTTCGTCGTAGAGCTTGATTCACCATGCAAGTCGCAACTCGATGGGACAGTTGGGACAGATAGATGGCTAGGCCAAACAAAGGCGTAGGTCGGCGAGTAGTGGTAGCTTGGTGTCAAACGTGGCTTGGGCGTTGTTTCCTGCTTGCCGCCGGCTCAAGCTCAATCATGTTTCTATGCTCTACTTCCCTTATGAGTATTGTTTTCTCTGGGGTATTGGTGAATTTTTGTGGAGCGTCTGAGATGGTTTGTGTTTTGTTAGTCTTTTCCGGTTTACTAAGCTGGGTTAAGGAATTGTTGATTTTGTGAGAATTTTTTAGATTATATCTTTTGTTTTGTAGTTGGAAAATTATTGGGTTTGCTACGTGTTTATGGAGTATATGGGAGGAATCTCTATATTGTTAGCGATTAATCTGTTGAACTTGATGGAAATTTGGTTTGGTTCCATTTATTGCCTCAAATTTTGATATGAAAATCCTCATAATTATGTTTTCTCGAGTGTTTCGGATTTGGTTTTGTTGGTTTCCATTTGCATTCAACTGTTTTTTTAGTATCTGAAATAGATGAAGGAACAAATTGGTCCTTATTGATTAATGCATTTGTACTTCTATGATTGCTCTTCTTCTTAATAAGAGTAAAATGAATTGAATTTGCATTTGATCTTCTGTTTCGTATGTTGTTGCTTGTTTGCTACTCTACGCAAAAAGATTGTGTATGTTAACATTCTCCAGAACTTAACTTCTGTCAATTGCATACCAAATGTAGCTTTTCCTTTTTTTTTTTTCATTTCTGGATTGTTTGTGAAGACGAACTTGGTAAACAGGTTAGAAGTGTTGCATGGATAAAGAATACCAGCAAGCCTCATGTAGCATTTAAGGTGTGTACATTTTCTTATAGTTCCTTCTTGTCAAAGAAATTCAATTGTTTGTCTAGCATGTTTATGCTTATATTCTCATTCCATCCTCTTGCATTCATATCAAGTGTCTTGATGAATTTTGTAGTTGAATTGATTCTTGTAGTCTAACCAATAATCATGTGTATTTAGTTTCAAACAACTGCACCAAATAGCTGCTTCATGCGTCCTCCTGTGGCAATTCTTTCTCCAGGAGAAAGTATAATAGTAACGAGTACTGTAATCTTTTTCTTATTTGCTCTAACTTTCATTTCCTTCAAGTATCTTTAGTATATCTTCAGGACTATCATTCTAATTATCTTTCTGAATGCTAGTGTTCAAGTTTGTAGAGCAACCTGAAAACAATGTGAAACCACAAGATCAGAATAGCAAGGTTAAATTTGAGATAGTTATATAGTTTGAAGGTAAAAGGACCTATGGAGTATATACCAGAACTGGTAAGATTTTTCTTAACTTTTTAATTCCTTCTAGTTTATTCTTTAAGTTGAATTTTTTGCATACAAGAATTACTAGATCTGAGGTATAGTTTTTCTATGGTATACAAATAAGTTTGATGCATTGTTGTGTGTTTAAAGCTTATTTTGGCAGTCCATTATAAGGTGACTGTAATATACTTTGTCATTAAGTGTACAAACTTAAGTTAGATAACTTCATGAAAGAAAAGTCTAATCTTCCATATATCTCTTTTATGTATCTTTATATTAATCCATATCACTTAAAGGGTGTGTTAATAATCCCAAGTTAAATGTTGTAGATTTACACACTAATATTTATTATTTGTGTCTATTTTCTAATTAAACAAATTAATTAGTACATCTAATAATCTATTGTATTTTGATTTAGTGGAATCAGGGAAAGGGATGTCTATCCAACAATTGGAAGCACTAGTGAAGATGGTTCCCTCAAAGGAAGAAGAAAAGCTCTTAAGTTATGAGGGAGATCTCAATGAATTAGATCAAACAGAGAAGTTTGTCAAGGCATTGCTAAACATACCCTTTACTTTCCCAAGGATGGAGGTCATGTTATACATGGAGACTTTCCAAGATGAAGTTTTCCACCCCCGAAAGTCCTTTGACATGCTGGAGGTAATATCTACCACCAAATTTTCATATATTTAAAAAAAATCCTAATTGATTAATTAATTAAATTATTATTGTTTTTCAGGAAGCATGCAAAGAACTAAGATCAAGCAGACTGTTCTTAAGAATACTGGAAGCACAGCTGAAAACAGAGAACAAGATGAATGTCGGGACAATATAAAATAAATGGTGTGTTATGTTTCTGTTAGTAGAGAAGTAAATTGTGATCTCATGCAATAGTTTCATGTATGTAAATAAATTTATGTTTACTTAATTTTATTGTAATTACTTTTGAATTATCAATAAAATTTTAATTATATTTAAATTTGAATTGAATGGATCAGTGTGATGTTATTTGATTATGTAACAAAATTAGGTAATTATCAATAAAAAATAGGATAATTATCCATTAAAAAATTTAAAACAAAAATAACAAAAAAGATTTATTGAAATTGGTGGTGGTTATTAACCACCGCAAAATGCAATCAATCTACATTTCTTATTGCATTTAGCGACGGTTCAAAACTGCCGGGAAAACCGCTGCTAAATGCTCGTAACATTTGGTGGTGGTTATTCCGGGGGTTCCTAAAACCACCGCTAAATGTTGTCCCGACACTAGTATATGCGGCGATTGGTAAACCACCACTTAAAGCTATAACCACCTCTAAATGACATTATAACTGCCGCAAAAAGCCTTTTTTCTTGTAGTGCCTTGTGTAGTCTTTCGAGCACCGAAAGCCTACAGCTGTACATAGGCACTTTTCCTCAAGGAGTTGGTAAGGTCATCTTTATATATTTATTTTTTATTTTCTTTTTGTTGAAGGTCACTTTTGATGACTTGTTGGTTATGCTCGTTTCACGCCTTTTCTGCTGACAAGACATTCCCCTTGAGTGGCTCTAGTAGTCACCTTAACGGAGGGCTACCTCTGCGGCCATCTTTTTGAGAAGGAGCAATGATGGATGGGGTAACTCCCAATGTGGATTTTTTTAAGGACACTTCAGAATTATGGTCCATGCACAGCCTGTTTGTAAGGCGCCTCTTCCAAGGGCATCCCCATCCGTTAGATCTCCCCTAGGCCCCTTGCCTCTCTCTTTAAATACCCACTCGTGGTAACCTTGCTCACAACTTCTTCCTTGCAGGTACACCTAGTGTCTTTTCTTTATTCCTTGGAAATGGACAAGGATCAACTGAAGCGAGTTTTGAGAGAGTTCCGTAATTGTCTTGTCATCCCTTCTTCCTTATTCGATAGGAGAAGGTTTTTGTGGGAAGATCACTCAGCCTATGGTATCAGGGTGCATACCCACTCTAACTCTCCGAACCCTCAAGGCGTCACCCCTACCAGCGGAAAAAAACACAAGGGAAACCGCACCTTCTGGTGGATGAACGGGGCTTGAGCGGCCACGCGAAGGGGTGGCTGCCCCCACTTCATAGATGGGTTGAAGTCGCCTATTCGGATGGGTCCTTTCTTGGTCCTGCCTGCCGAGTCATCCTAGTCGGGGTTGGAAGTTGACGAGGCAGGGGACTCCTCATACTGACCCCACTATTGTTGCAGAGACATTGTGGAGCATCTCCTAGGGAACCATTCTTGATTGACTTGAACGGCTCATTGAGGAAGAGCTAGCATCATTAGAGTCAAGGTGAGCTCTACCTTTCTCCTTGCATCCTTCCCTTATTTGCCTTTAATCTGTCTCTTGTCAATGGGTACAGGTCGCTATCCTTATAGGGCTCACGGTGACTCATTTGCGAGATATGACTCAGCATGGTGCCACCGAAGTGTCCATAGGGACACCGAGGCTTCTATTGAGGAAGGGTGAGGCTGACCATGGGCACACCCTGGTGGAATTGGCTAGGAAGGACTGCGCAATTTGCCACCTCGAGGAGACACTTTTCCTGAAGCTTAAGGCGGTTGTAAGGGACAAGGAAAGGATATCGACATAGCTCCCTATGGCACGCGCTACTATGAGAATTTTTCGGGATGACATGGATAGAGTTTTGTGGGAGTGAGAGGCTACTCTTGAGGAGGCTCGTGAGAGGGTTGTTGCGGAATACAAAGATTCTATACATTCTAGGCCTACATCCAAGAGATGTCCTCCCATGGTGTAAGTGCCTACTGGTCCTTTGTCGAGTTTTGAGACGTGCTCCTCTCAGAAGCATGAAGGGGAGCTGAAGAAGTCTTCAAGATCTGTTTGGAGATCTCTCATTATAATGAAAACAGTTCCTTGGTTGGGCAATTATCTATAGCTTTTGTATGGTTATATGGCATGTTAGTGATAAGAACTTAAGAATGTACATTTTCTTTCCATACCGAGCACATTTCCTTATTGCTTGTCGATCTCTTCGTGTCCGAGCAAGGTTGAGGGCTTTTCGTCCAACTTGTACTGTAGCTGGGTTGAAGAGATTTTAGAGAGAAGGGCTTGGCTTCGAGCTCATGGGAGGGGCTAGGCCCTTAGAAGGAATTTTGGACGAGCTCGTAAGGAAAGCTTAGCCCTTAGAAGGGGCTTTGACGACCTCGTAGGAAGAGCTCCACCCTTAGACGGGACTTTGACAAGCTTGTAGGGAGATCTTGAACCTTAGAAGGGACTTTGACGATTTTCCTCCTAAAAGGGATCAAGAGTACATTTCGAGAGCAGGTTTGGCACTAACATCGACAGGGCTTTTTGGTCTTCCCCTCAAAGGGGGATGATCTTTCCCTAAAGATCCCGCTGACAGGACTTTGTGGTCCTCCCCTCAAGGGGGATGATCTTTTCCTATGGGTCTTCTCGTTGCCCATGTCTTCAGGACTTTATGGTTTTCCCCTCAAGGGGGATGATCTTTTCCTAAGGATGAGGTTGACAAGACTTTGTGGTCTTCCCCTTATGGGGGATAATCTTTTTTTTTTTTTTTTGATGATCTTTTCCTGAGGACGCGATTCACATGACTTTGTGATCCTCCCCTCAAGGGGGATAATCTTACCAATTTATCACCGTGGTCGATAGGACTTTGTGGTATTCTGCACAAGGGGGATGATCTTTTCCTGTGGACCGGATTCGTTATGAGGATTTCACCCTCTGAGGGACTTAGACAAGCTCATAGGGAGAGCTTAACCCTTGGAAGGGACTTTGACGAGCTCGTAGGGAGAGCTCGGCCCCTGGAAGGGACTTTGAAGACACTTAGTTGTTAAAGATGGCACCTGATTTTAATTGGACAACAAGACAATTACAACTACAAGTAGCATCTTCTTAGGTGGGTCAAGGTGTCCTTTTCATCCACATTACGACCCAGGTCCGACCTATGTTGTTCCCTCGGACCAGTCTTTTGTAAAGGAGATTTAGGTTGGACCCCAATGGGGTTCACTTCTTGGGATGGCCCGTTCCGGCGTCCCTCTTGGGCCACTATAGCCAAGGATTCCTGAGTTTCTTCATTTTGGAGAGAAACGTTACATTGCCAAGCTGACTACTGGTCTCTTTGAAGTTCTCCACACCCGTGCTCAGTGGAAACTTTCATTACCAAGTGGTAGGTGGAGACTACAGCTTCCAAGGTGTTTAAGGTCGATCTCCCAAGGATAGCGTTGTAGCTTGATGAGCATTTCACTATCAGGAAATTCGTGGTGATAGCTAAATGTCGTGGGTGGACGCCCGCCACCAATCAAAGATTTATCATGCCTCGGGCTGCAGAGTGCTACTGTTGAATCCGACCAGCGGGGACATTAACTGTTGTAACAACTCTTTCCTGAGACCCATTTTTTCGAACGCATCCTAGAAGATCACGTCAGAGAGCTCCTGCTGTCAACTATAACTCTTTGAATCTCATTGTTTGCTAGTTGACAATGATCACTAGGCCGTCATCATGGGGGCAATGGATCCCCTCTAGGTCCATGTCGGAGAAAGTGATAGGTGTCTCGGCAGGGGGCCTCTTGTCATCATAACAGCTCGGTCTCCCATCCGAGAGTAATTTCTCCAGGCAGAACTGCTCTCGTCTCAGCTGGTCGGCCCTCCAACAATGATATGGATAATCCCAACCGAAAACGGGTTCTCCTGGGAGGAAGATGGACCTTCCTTCTTCTTCTCTTGCTTCAAAAACTGCCAGAGGTGTCCTCTGCGAATCAGCTTCTCAATCTCATGCTTCAATTGGGCGTAACTCTCCATGTTATGCCCATGATCTCATTAGAAACAACTGAACTTCTTGTTGTCTTTTCACTTTCCCAGATTTATCATCTTAGTAGGCAACGTTAAGATCTTGGAATTCTCTATGTTCATAAGGACGTGAACTTGACTCGCATTAAGGGGTGCATAGCAACAGAAGCGGTTATGCTCGGACTTTCGAGCATTTTCCCTGGAAAGACTTTTGTCTTTTGATTAGCCCTTGCACTTTGTACACTTAGGGTTGATCTGTCCTTGGTTTTTCCAATATGGGATCCTCCGGTCCAACTGCCTCGCCTTCCTCAGCGTTCATATACTTCTCGGCTCAGGGCAGAAGCTCGGTCATATCCCTAGGTGGCTTCTTGAGTAGGCAGAAATGGAAAGGCGACTTCCTCAAGCTCTCATGAGGGTTGTAATCGCGAATGTCTAGTTGTGGGAAGGCATCTCTAGGGTCACCATATTGAACATTTGGAGGTAGTCGCAGAGACTTTCTCCTTCCAACTACTTAATCTTCAACATCATTGCGGTGGTTCTTCTCTACTTCTTGTTGGCTAGTGATAAGTGTTTACTTAACCATATTCTTATATCTTATTTGTATACACTAAGCGTGTGATTTTGACGAAATATAGCCCATTGATACTTAAATTGTAATAATTTTGTAAAACAGGACACATCGGGAGTGATTCAAGGGCAAGTCAAATTTCTGAGGAGATTTAGAGCAATTTTGAGGAAAATAAAAGCCAAAAAGAAGACCATATAGACCCATCTGGAGATAGGCGGATCTGTCTGAACCGCAAAACACCTCGAAGCCTCACCTTTGATTTGCCAAAGACTAGACGGGCTGGCAGATGGGCATCTGCCACCTTGTCTGGATCGAAGAAGCTAAAGGACAAGGCTAGACGGACTTGTCCAGAGTCTACACTGGACAGTTTGGCATTAAAGCAAAGCCCTTCTAACTTTGCTAGAATACCTGACAAGCAGATACCCGTCTGAGGTCCCTCCTGGCTCGAACCTAGACTCGGTTATTTCAAGAAGATTAAGCCTAAACGCAATGGAAAATGTATTCTGACCCTCTAAACATGTTTTGGACTATAAATACCGAGGTTTAGGGTTTTGAGAGGAGCTTCTAATCTTATCTACCATCCATGGGAGCTCTCACTATCCACCATCATCTACCCACCATCTATTTGGGCATATTTTGGCATTGAAGACTGTTACATGATGGTAGAGGCTCGGAGCGAGACTCGCCAATGGTCATTGCCAACAATGGAGGGAACGTCGTACTCTATTATGTTTGCTTTTACTTGCATCATTGTATATGATTTGTGTTCCCTTTTGATGGGGAACTAATTTTGTAGGTATTCGGGCATGATGTACGTTCGGGTTGTAGTTTAATTTTGACATTAAATGTTAATGACTATTTAGTTGCTTTTAAATTTTGAGATCTATTGAGTGTCATTCCTTGTCTTGGTAATATACATTGTGATAGCCAGGATTATCCAATCCGACGCACCAGGGAATGAAGCGAATGCCTCCCTTTGTGCGGGCATACCTCAATAGAGGGGATTTTGAGTGCGCCGAGAGATCAGGCACTAAGAACAGTGAATCCTTAATATGCCTTGTTCCCATAGTCCTTCCAAGCATTAGATTCCCTAGAATGCTTATTAGTGAGGGTACTAGGTTAGTAATTGCCTAAAGAGAAGGATGAAAGCACCTTAAGAATCCTTGATCACACATTATGGCAACTATTAGCCTTAGCATTCTTTGTCTATCTTTGTGAGAACCGGAAGGTGATTCATCACCCAAATACCTCTCTTCTATTATTGATTTCCCTTACGACTTCATCGCGTTCGTGTTTCGATTTAATTTCATCTTCTTTTAAGGGTTAACACTTAGCTTAGTTTAGAACTCCACAACTCTTTGGTTAGACTAGATAATAGGTGAATAGTTAGTACCTTTATTTCTTGGTCCCTGAGGATTCGATACCTGACTTTTCTTAGTGCACTATTACTTGACAGACCGATGTACTTGCGATAGCATCAGTGACGATCAAGTTTTTGGCACTATTGCCGGGGACTATAGAATCCTAGGAATACTAGGTGTCTATAACTTTAGTAATTAGTTTTAGGTTTTTGTTTTCTTTATGTTTTTTCTTCTTGTTTGATACTTTTGTTCCTTTATGCTAATCAATTTCTCTTCTTTCTCTTCTTTGTTTCACTAGGAATCGGTGCATAACCCGAGCAAATCCCACAGGTTTAGTTGAAGAAGACAGTGAAATCGAAAAGACCTTGTACCATAGGCTCCGAGAATTAGAAGAGCCGATTTAAGAAGAATCTTCAGAAGCTAAGAACTCCACCCTACAGAAGTGAACATTGAAATTAGAGATCCTCCAGTAATGGCAGAGCAAAGAAGAACATTGTCTGAATAGAAAGACCAGAATATACAAGGGAAGAGTCTAATATCCATCCGCTAGTGGTAAATATGAATTTTGAGATAAAAGCAAGCACAATCAGCATTATTCAAAACCAAGCACAATTCGATGGTCATCCAAATGAGGATCCACACGCACATTTGGCGTGTTTTGTTTAGATTTGCAACATGTTTAAAATTAATAAAGCATCCAACGACACTATCTGGTTGAGATTGTTTCCATTCAGTTTAAGGGAAGCAACATATAGATGGCTCACTACCCTCCATCAGAACATGGAAAGACATGTTGGACAAATTTCTCGATAGATATTTCCCACCAAGCAAGGCCACGTAAATTAGACAAGAAATTTCATCGTTCAAACAAGAGGAATCTGAGTCACTTTTCGAGGCATGCAAGAGGTTTAAAGATCTATTTCGGTGTTTCCCCTATCATATCCTTGAGCCATGGACAAAGATTCATACCTTTTATAATTGTCTTAACAACCACAATAGGGAACTTGTGAATGTCGCAGCTGGCGGCTCTTTAAGCAACAAATACCTTGAAGATGAAGAATAGTTATTTGAAGATATGGCAAATACTGAGTCACTTTGGGCATCGACAGCGAGATAGCCTAGTAGTGTGGAAGCTTGTGCTATAAAGATCAGAGTCAGGTCTTGCAGCTAAGGTGGAGGAATTGTCCAAGAAGTTAGATCGATTGACTGCTAGTAGTTCGAGCCAGGCTGCAACTAAGTCTTGTGATACTTGTGGAGGAGGGCATGATATGTCTCAATGCCCTATTTCTAGTATTGAGTTGGCCCCTATGGAGGAAGTATAGTACATAGGAAATGTTGGAAGACCTCAATGAACTTAATTCAGGCCGTACATGCCAAATTGGAGTCATCGGGGGTTATCTTATAGAAACCCACAAAGAACACCAACTCCTTCAGGATTTAATCAGCATCCCCCTAAGCCTAAGGAGAGGAAGTACACTACAGAAGATATTTTGGCTAGGTTTATGATGACCACGGATGCCAATTTGACACCATCAACACCACACTGAGGAATGTGCAAGCAAGCATTCAGAATGTGGAGAACTAAGTGGTTCAACTTTCTAGAAACTCATTTGAGAGACCTTGAGGCAGTCTACCAAGTAACACCGAGGCAAAGCCTCAAGAGCACTTAAAAAGGCCATTACTTTAAGGAGTGGGAATGAGGTAGAACTGTTAGTAAGAAACCCTCTAAGAAAGGAACCTCAGTTGGAAGTTGGTAAGACATTTGGAACCAAAAAGGTTGCTGAAGATGAAGTGATGGAGAAGAAGAAGGAGGTGGAACAACCATATGTTCCTGAGTACCAACCCAAGCTTCCATATTCGGAGAGATTAAATAAGGATAAGGAAGATACTCATTTTAAGAAATTTTTAGAGACCATGAAGTAGTTGCATGTGAATTTTTCATTTGTTGAAGTGCTCTCCCATATGCCAAGTATATGAAAAAGCTACTATCCAATAAGAGGAAGTTGGAGGAAGTTGTAGCTGTAATATTGAATGAACAGTGCTCAGCGATTGTACAATCTAAATTGCCAAAGATATTAAAAGACCTCTGGAGTATGGTTATCCCTTGTGTTATCGGGGATGGTATTGAGGAGAGCGCATTGGCCGATTCTGGAGCAAAATATAAATGTCCATATAAGCAGTACATGAAGTTGAGGCTTGGACATCCAAAGCCCACAAGAATAACATTAAATCTTTCTGATCGCTCTGTAAACTGTCCACGAGGAGTGGCAGAAGATGTTTTAGTTGGTGTTGACAAATTTGTATTTCCTGTGAATTTTTTTGTTGGATATTGATGATGATGTAGAGGTACCAATCATCTTGGGGAGACTTTTTTTGGCTACCACTAGAACTCCATACGACCACCATGAAGGAAAAATGTCACTGCGAATTGGGGACAGTGAAGAAGTATTTAAGTTCCTGGAAGCAATGCGCCACACAATGGAGACAATTGATCCATTGAAGGAGTACCTTGGCGAGTAGGATGATGAACCAGGTGTATCTGGAAAAGAAAATGGTGATGTTGAAGGGAAAGGAAAGCCGAGGGAAGTAGCAAAGAAGAAGTAGAAGAAACCCCCATCTAGAGTAAGATACTGGAAGGAAAAGGACAAGAGGAAGAACAACAAAGATACTACTGTCCAAGACGAGGTAGGGTACTGCGCTAGTGCCCATCATGCTGAGTCTTTCATTTATTCTAATTTAGGCTTCTCACTTTTTGGAAATTTCTTTAGAGGCCAAACTAGAGATGACATTAATGTATTCGATCCACCATAAAATAAGTGAAAGGAACGTCAAGCTAATGACGTTAAACAAGCGCTTCTTGGGAGGCAACCCAAGGCTTGAAAAATTTTCTTCCATATCTATTTCTGTTTACTATTAGCTACTTAGTTCTAAGTTTTAATGAATTGATAGCATGTCTATATGTATTCACTTGTGAAACACAGTTTTTTACTTTATGAGGATAGAATTCGGTGTCCAATTTGGAGTCTTTATTTTGTAAAATGCATGGAGCAAACCTAGGATGATTGGAATACCTGTATTCCTGCTGCTTTTCTTCTCAGACGGGAGTCCAAATGGGTGTCTCTGACCTAGTCAAGCTCCCAGCCTTTTGAAAAACTGGAAGGAAAATGAGGTCAGATGGAACAGGCTTGAGTTAGTCGATCCAGTCTGGCCCGGGGAACTAAGTCTAGACCGTCCAAACTCGGATAGAACTATCTGCATTTGGATTTTTTTTTCTTTTAAGCAGTGTGATGGTTCATATTCTCTTCCTCCCCTTTATAAACCCTAGCCACCCTCTTTTCTCTTCATCACCCCTTTCCCCATTCTCGAACCCCGTGGGCTCCCTTTATCATCTAGGCTTTTTATTAGGCATTTAATACAAGAAAATTGAAGGTAAACCTCCTTGATGTATGCTTTCATGGATTGATTTGAATTATGTAACAAATTTAGGTTTCTAGGGCATCAACCTTGATCTCGAATGAATGTGCATGTAATGAGCCAAAGTTTGTGTTGAATCTTCATCTATATGCATGTTTAAAGATTTATCTTGCTTAGATTTGAATGTTTCGACTTTGTGACGGTCGTCTAAGCCAAGTCGGCTCTGTCTCGTTCAACTGAATGCCCAGAACTACTAGACGGTTCAGTTTGAGCCAAGACGGACCTATCTGGTAGTTCAAAATTGCTGAAAAAGAGGAGGCTCTTTTTCTATTGTTTTAGTAAATATTTATCACCTCAAATTGTGTTTTGCGGATGCCGCCAAGGACTAAGAAAGCTCCCAAGCGCAAGCGTGGTGAGGAGGGCTCCTCCCCTACACCTCGGCGCCTTCAAGAGTGTTTTTGGGAGCGCTATGATCCGCTGGCAACCAAGGATTTCTCCAAGACTCGCACCATCGATTGGGCAATATTACAGGAGCTTGGGATTAAGGATAGAGTGTGCGACCTGATCTCCTTTAGACGATGGGATTGCATGTTCACAATAGGCTCCTAGTTTACAGGGAGCTGATGTTCGAGGTCCTGAGTAGCTTTGAGATTGACAAGACATATTTCACTGTAGGGAAGCCAGATTCTGTCCACTTCCAACTGGATGGGGAGATGCAGAGGATGAGCTTCATAGAGTTTTCAGTAGTCATTGGTCTATATGATCGTAAGTTCATTAAGACACCGCAGTATACAGAGCAGGCAGTGGAGTTTCCCAGGGACATGACTCCCTCCCGATTCTGGCAGTCAAACACACTTGGAGGGATCATGGATACCAGGAAGACTTTACTCATCTTTGATCATGTCTACAGGTACCTGCAGGCCATCATGAGCAGATCAATGGCCGACTGGGAGGACAGTACCAAGGAGATCACTCAAGCAAACATGTACATGTTATACAACATTATTCACAGGTACTTTGTCTATCTCGGCCACATTTTTGCAGACTATATGGCACACAGGGGCAATACCCCATATTGAAGAAGATATCAATCGGTCTGTATGTGACGAGATTGATTGTCGGTATGGGCTTGCTCCGCGGTATGCGGAACATGACCCGGATCGTCAATGTCCAACCATTGAGATTCAACACGTTAGTTTTGATGGAAATGGTTGGATGCGTCGACCAGAGTTACTCAGGTCATCCAGCGATCTTCTATAGCAAAGACGATTGAGGCCGAGGAGAAGAGCCCAAACACCAAATTATTGGGATCCGACGGTTCTTCTCCAGCAGCGTCGTCATCACCTCTCAACACTTAGCGTATAGATCAGTAGTTGGAGGAGCTGTGTGCAGGCTAGAGGCAACTAGAGGAGGCTCAGCAGAGGTTGAGTAAGGAGCAATACCAGATGAGCCCGGACATTCGCTAGATATTAAAGATACTTCGTGTCCGCTTCCGCTCCAGCACCTGCTCCACCATCTCTAGCACATGCACCAGCATCATCAGCAGCAGTCCTAACACCTCTATCTGTCACAGCACTTGTAAAACCCGCCCCTAAATAAATAAAGATTTATTTTCCCAGAATTATTAAATGGCAATTTAATATGGTAAGCGGTGAAATTTTGGGAAACATCATATATAAGGTCTAAACAATCCAGATTAATTAAGTGTTAATTAATCAAGGTTAATTATGTGTTAATTAATCCAGATTAATTATATGTTAATTAATCCATATTAATTATTGAGAAAAAAATAGACAAATATTCAAATCCCAGGAAAGGTGGATCTGGTCGGAGACCGCGACAGCCCCGTGATGCCACAGAATGCCCGTGACGAAGGATTTGACTAAAAGTTGATATTCTCGGATCTGGTCTGACGAGAGACAGACCCCGTAATATTACAGTGCACCCGTGCCACTGGAACCATTGACCCGAGATTCGCGGATCTAGATCGGGGCACGAGGACGATGAATTATCACGGTGGACCCCCAGCAAGAAATAATTCACTCACCCGTGAATGAACAATAAACATGTGACAACTTTTGGAATTTAAAAATATAAAGGATTGGAGATAAGTTATAATAATTGGATTATTAATTAAAGAAATAGATATAGAATATTTTCATATCTATAAAGAATAAGAAAGAGAGAGAAGGAAAAACGTCTCTATCTCTCTCTCACACATTTCAAATCTGAGAATTTTCAGATCTCTCGCGTCCCTCGCTCTCACGACCGCGTGCGCCGGCCGCCACCTTACCGGCGCCCTCACGCCTTCCGGCAGCCAGGCCGCCTCTCACGCCACCTCCGCCTAGGCTGTCTCCATCCGCGTTGCCCCTTCGTCCGTCTTGCGATCAGCCCCTCCGCGCAGCAGGTGGCCACGTGCGCCTCGCGGCCTCAGGCCCGCCGTTCGTCGTAATTCGCCCGCGCCTTTGCTGCTCCACCACCATCGGACCATGCCCTAGTCGTGGCTTCCCTTGCCGCGCTCCTCCGGGGCTCAGCTGCGCCATAAAACTGCGCCGCCGGCTGCGCACCCCAGCGCAGCCCAATCTCAACCACCCCCGGCACTCTCTCAACTCCGCCTGGCCGGACCACCACTCGCGCACGTTTCTTCCTGCCGCCGAATTTTCATGAAAATCACTAGGTATAAATGCCCTATTAGTGGTCAGATTAACATGCTTCATTGTGATTAGTTCCATGATTAACATGCTTAATGATTTCATACTCTAAATTGATTTATCTCGGTTAATTAAGCATACTTAGGGGCATTCTAAGGACCTTTAGGGCATGTTATACCTGTTAAGTAAGAAAGCATGCTTCGAGAGTTTAGGGAATCATGATTTGCTGAATTAATCTCCATGTTAGAGATAATTGAAGGATTCATGGATAATCGTGTTTCGTATTTAGATAGGAGATGCTTAAGTGTAGAGACACTGAGAATTTCTATCTATTTACTAGATCCCGACTCGGACGCGTGAGACGCGACGAGGATCAGAGACTTTGTTCCTAGCCAGGTAGGCTCTCGTACGGGGGTTATGAGTATTCCTTCCTCCTACCTTGCTTTTGATTTTGTGCTCTTATTTCCTTGAGATGTTTCCAATACATATTTGAGTTGAGTATCCTCATATGTGTTGGCTTTAAGTCTCGAGGACATATTTGTTTTCATGCTTTTATATACGTATTTGAGTTGAGTCGCTCCTTAAATACGTATTGGCTTCTGACCTCGATAAGGTCACTGATTATTATATATATTTGAGATGTTGTTGCCTTGGATATATAGATATACCTGTTGTTAGGTATTCTTACTAGCAATCTCTTGATAGGCATGATACATCGGACGGAGACTCAGTCAGAGAGTGTATATTTTTTGACCATGTGCACATGATTGATATAGCGCTATCCAACGTAGACCGGAGATCATATATGGAGGATATCATATGATACTGGAGGTATCATAGTAACATATATGCCAGGAGATTGAGTACATCTGTAGATTTAATCACATTTCTGAGACTTGCTATTTGCTTGTGGTTTTGTTTCACTTGCACATTTATTCTTACCTTATTCTGATCTTTGTTTATGGCATTCGCCACCTTTATTGCTTTTCTAGCGATCCTACTGAGCCTTTTCTTTGGCTCACGCACTTGATTAATGTTTTTCTCAGGTGACAACGAGGAGTAGGTTCAGACTTAGACGGGGACTTTTCTGAGTGGCTGACTCGGACTTGCTTATTTTATCTTGAGGTCTGCGCACCTCTTTTCATTTGTGTGTGTATGTGAGACTTGCATTTCTTTGTTGTATGGACGATTAGTGGTGATTTGGATGGATCCTTGTATGGGTTGTATAGACCCTAGTATTGTATTTGTATGGAGTTGTGTAAACTCCCTTCTCCTTTCTAATATCAATTCCGTTGTTTTATATATCTCTGGATATTTATTATTGTACAGGATCTCTGAGGCCTTTTGCCTGGATAGGGATTCGTCCTTGTTTGGGTATGACCAATCTGTCAGCGTGCCCGGGCCAGGTTCGGGGCGTGATAGATTAAGTGCTACCAGAGACGTACAATTCAAGTCACCCTAGTTGTCTTAGCAACTTAATAGTTGAGTCTAAATTTTTATTGACAGAGTGGGTTGGTTAATGTACTGACACTTGAAATCTTTTTCTCAATTTTCAGAAATCATGCCTCCAAGACGACCGGGCCGACCTCACAAGTGGGTGGAGACCCCTCCCCCGGAGCCCATGCATGATTCAGATGAGGAGGGCCAGCAGGCCCCGGCCCCAGAGACTGGTGCACATCCAGATCCTATGGCAGGGGGTTATCCAGGATACACAGCAGGAGGATACCCCGGCTACGCAGCAGGAGGATACCCTGGTTACACAACAGGGGGTATCCTGGACCCGCACCTGGAGGGTACCCTGGTCCGTCTGCTGGAGGATACCCCGGATCTACAGCTGGTGGGTACCCTGGTACGTCTACTGGAGGGTATCATGGGCCTTCAGTTGGAGGATACCCAGGCACGTCAGCTGGAGGGTATCCCGGGCACGTCTGCTGGAGGATAGCTTGGTCCCGCACCTGGGGGATATCTTGGCCCCGTACCGGGAGGATATCCTAGCCCCGCACCAGGAGGTTTTCCAGATCCTGCAGCACTAATTGGGCTGATGCAGGAGATGCTGTTTATGATGCGTGACCAGCGCGACTAGCGCCAGCAGCAGCAGCAGCAACAGTTTCATACCCCATCTCCATATCCACCTACGGCCGCAGATCAGGGCCGTGCTGCTTTGGCCGAGTTCAGGAGGCACGGACCGTCACCCTTCGAGTGGGGTATAGATCCGATAGTGGCCGAGCAGTGGATAGAGGAGATTGAGGCTACCTTTCGGGTTATGCAGAGCCCGGAGGAGGATATGGTGAGATTGGCTACATATATGCTGAGGGGTCGAGCCAGAAGCTGGTTCAAGATCGAAGTACAGAGCCATGGTGAAGAAGCCTTTTAGACTTGGGATCAGTTCAGGACTGCCTTCTTCAACAAGTACTTCTTAGCAAGTAGACAAGCACAGATGACTCAGCAGTTCCTGAATCTAAAGCAGGGGACTATGACAGTTGATGAGTATGAGGCTGATTTCGAGTGACTATCCAGGTTCGCTCCTGCACTGGTAGCAGATAAGTTGTTTAAGGCCCTCCAGTTTGTTAGTGGCCTGAAGAGCAGTCTCAGGCGGTCGGTGACATCCTCCTTGAGACGACCGTTCCATGAGTAAGTGGAGATAGCCAAGGATAATGAGATCGCTTGGCAGGAGACCCAGGAGTCTCACAGACGAGAGCAGGGTAGTGGCAAAGGAAAGAATCCCAGGAAGAGTAAGTCTTCCGGGAGCAGATTAGGACGCTCCAGGAGCGAGCGCAGGTCACAGCCATACGGCAGATCACAGACATCCTCATCATCCCGGTCTAGAGGCAGGGGATCGTTAGGTAGTGGCTCCCTTCCACCTCATTGCGGCCGTTGTGGAGGCACACATGCTAGAGAGCAGTGTTGGCACACGACAGACATGTGCTTCCGATGTGGGAGTACTGAGCACTTCAAGGAGGATTGCCCTATCGACCAGACCGGATTACCAGGTGGCGATGGGACCCAGACTACACAAGGCCGACCACCACAGTCAGCAGGAGGAGCTCGAGGCCAGTCAGGAGGCCACAGGGACGGGAGATGGAGAGAAAGGCATCAGACCCACCTTCTTCTTCTGGCCGCCCAGTTACTCAGGGTCGGGTTTACAACCTGACTAAGGAGGATACTCGGGCCTCTCATGAGGTGGTAGCAAGTACTATTTCTATTTGCTCCTACTATGCTTGTACTTTATTTAATCCCGGGGTGACACATTCTTTCATGTCTACTCTATTTGCCTTGAGGAACAACCTGTATGTAATTAAACTATTACACGACCTATGCGTCGATACCCCGGTGGAAGCGACAAGGATCGTGGATAGGCTGGCACGAGGATGCTCAGTTGTGATCGAGGGTCACGAACTTGCTGCCGATCTGCACTTGATGGAGTTGCGCGACTACGACGTCATCCTCGGCGTGGATTGGCTTTCCTCAGCCTATACAGTGTTGGATTGCAGAAGAAAGAGAGTGTGCTTCCAATTTTCAGGCCTCAAGGAATTTGCTTTCCAAGGCAGTAAGGGCTATGCCTTAGCCCGGGAGATATCTACGCTTCGGGCCTGGAAGCTGATTAACAGGGGTTGCATTGGATTTCTGGCATCTATCACAGAGGCAAGGGATGCTCAGTATACGGTAGCGCGAATTCCCGTAGTCCGGGATTTTCCAGACGTATTCCCAGATAACTTTCCTGGACAACCCCCAGAAAGGAAAGTGGAATTTGTCATTGAACTGGCCCCAGGAACAATAGCTATATCCAGAGCCCCATACCGAATGGCCCCTATCGAGCTGAAGGAGCTGAAGCAACAACTTGAAGAACTTTTGGAGAAAGGTTTCATCCAGCCTATCATGTCACCTTGGGGAGCCCCGGTACTATTCGTCAAGAAGAAAGACGGATCAATGAGATTATGTATCGACTACCGTGAACTCAACAAGGTGAGGATCAAGAACAAATATCCTCTACCGAGGATCGATGATCTGATGGACCAGTTACAGGGAGCACAGGCGTTCTTCAAGATCGACTTGAGATCTGGGTACCATCAGGTACGGATTCGGGGCGAGGATGTCCCGAAGAATGCCTTTCGTACAAGGTATGAGCACTATGAATTTCTAGTGATGCCGTTTGGGCCAGTATTTATGGACTTGATGAACCGTATATTCAGACGTTACTTGGATCGGTTCGTAGTCGTCTTCATCGAAGATATTCTGATCTACTCAAAGAGCAAGAAGTTACATGCGTATTCCTTGAGGCTAGTGCTGGAGACGCTGAGATACGAAGAGCTTTACGCCAAGTTCTCTAAGTGTGACTTCTGGCTGAACAGCGTAGCTTTCTTGGGGCACGTCATCAGCGGGGATGGAGTTTCTATGGACCCCAAGAAGATTGAAGCAATAGTAGATTGGAGTAGACCGAGCACCATCAGGGAGATCAGGAGCTTTCTGGGGTTAGCTGGCTACTACAAGAGGTTTGTAGTGGAATTACCCATGACCAGGCTGACTTGGAAGGGTACTCCTTTCATCTGGACGGAGGACTGCGAGCAGAGTTTCATGGAGCTGAAGAATCGATTAGTGTCTGCACCTGTTCTGGCCTTACCAGAGAGTGGATGCGGATACGTGATTTATAGTGATGCTTCCAATACAGGCCTGGGGTGCGTTCTTTTGCAAAATGGGTGGGTCATTGCCTATGCTTCAAGGCAATTGAAGTCGCATGAGTAGAACTACCCCACGCATGACTTGGAATTGGCGGCTGTAGTCTTTGCCCTGAAGATTTGGCGCCACTTCCTCTACGACGAACCATGTGAAGTGTATACAGACCATAAAAGTCTGAAATACATATTCACACAGAAAGAACTGAACATAAGGCAGAGACGTTGGTTGGAGCTGATCAAAGACTATGACCTCAGCATCTACTACCACCCGAGCAAGGCTAATGTGGTGGCCAATGCATTGAGCAGAAAGGTCAACTATGGAATTGCTGTAAATCTCACTGAACAGGTACCCCTTCTAGAGGAAATGAAGAGACTGGAGTTGGAAGTGATCGAGCCGAGCTCAGAGGTGATGGCTAGTTTGTGTATCCAACCCAATTTATTGAAGAGGATCAAGGCAGTTCAGCTATAGGATCCTGAATTATTGAAGCATTGGGAGAAGATCCAGCGGGGCCTACAAACTGAATTTCGGGTGCATGAGGATGGTACCCTGAGACGAGGAGATCGTGTCTGTGTGCTCGACGTCCCTGAGCTAAAGAGGGATATTTTAGAGGAAGCCCATTACTCTAGCTACACAATCCACCCTAGAGGCACGAAGATGTATAGGGGGCTGAAGACTACCTTCTGGTGGGTCGATATGAAGCGGGAGATAGCCGAGTTTGTGGCTCCTTGCCTTACCTACCAGCGGGTGAAGGCAGAGCACTAGAAGCCTGCTGGACTACTGCAGCCTCTCCCTATACCAGTGTGGAAGTGGGAACACATAGCGATGGATTTCGTGAGGGGCTTACCTCGTTCCCAAAAGGGGAATGAAGCCGTGTGGGTAATCGTTGACCGACTGACCAAGTTGGTACATTTCTTGGCATTGAGACGCAAGCTGAGTTTGGCACGATTAGCCAAGTTATACATAGACAAGATTGTTTGTCTACATGGCATACCGGTGACGATTATATCTGATCGAGACCCCAGATTCGTCTTGGCATTCTAGGAGAGTCTACATGCAGCTTTGGGTACCCGATTGACCTTTAGCACAGCCTTTCATCCTCAGACGGATGGTCAGTCGAAGAGGACAATCCAGATATTAGAAGAGTTCGCCTATAACAACAGCTACCAGGCGAGCATCCAAATGGCGCCCTATGAGGCTCTGTATGGGCGACCGTACCGATCTCTCATATTTTGGAACGATGTGGGAGACCGTAAGTTTGAAGGACCTGATGAAGTACGGAAAGCAGAAGAATAAGTAAAAGTCATCAGGGAAAGACTGAGGATAGCTCAGAGCCGTCAAAAGAGCTATGGCGATAAAAGCCACTCTGTAGGGGAGTTTCAAGTGGGCGACAAAGTACTTCTGAAAGTATCACCCATGAAGGGTGTAATGAGATTTGGAAAGCGAGAGAAGCTTAGCCCGTGTTAGATTAGACCCTTTGAGATATTGGAGCAGGTTGGAGCAGTGGTGTATCGGTTGGCCCTACCTCAAGACTTGGCTCAGGTCCACAACGTCTTTCATGTTTCCAAGTTGAGGAAGTGCTTGACCGATCCAACTAAAATCATAGAATATGAACCGGTGGAACTCCAGCAGGATCTATCTTATGAGGAGTGACTGGTAGAAATACTTGACTACAAGGAGCAACAACTAAGAAATCGAATTATTCCTTTAGTCAAAGTAAGATGGAACAACCACACTGGTGGTGAAGCTACTTGGGAGCGCGAAGATGACATGAAAAAGAGCTACCCTGACTTGTTTAAATAATCCTTAATATGAGTTTAGGGACTAAACTCCTATAAGGGTGATGTGGACATCAAGGCTAAAGATCCAATTCAAGTCCCAACAGGACCGGTGACGAGGGCTCGAGCTAGAAGATTTAAAAGAGGAGCTTAGCAACTTGGCATGGAGAATTCTACAACAGGAAGAGAGCGTGATCACTACTGATGGTGAACAAAAGCTGGTCCTACTCATCCAAGCCGATTCCACTTAGATGCTTGATGAAGATTTGGTTCCCATAAGATTGATGAAGATTTGGTTGTCATTTGTTTTTGAGTTTAATATGTGAACTAGAGTCTTTTGTAATTGCCTAGTCTTGCTGGGCTTTGTGGGCCTTTGGGCTGAAGTTGCTCTTTAGTTGGTTGTTTTTTTTCTTTTATCTTTAAGGGTAGTTTTGAACTTTTACTTCTTAGAAGTTCTCTAGGGTTTTGGGCTATATATATAGCCCCATGTAGCAGCCATAAAACTTCAACTTTTGATCTATGAGCATTTGTGAGGTTTTCTTCTTGATTTCTTGAAGAAACTTTTTTTAAGAACTTATCAAGGGTTTCCTTGTGGTGTTCAAACTGACTTATCAATTGGATTTCCATCTCCTTTTGTGGAGTCATCCCCTTACCAAGGTTCGTGCTTCGCTAAGCACTGGGTCGAGGTTTCCATCCGTTCTTCTTGAATCCGTGGCTTTTCTTCTTCTTGCCAAATTTGTTTTCGGGTTTCGTCACAATCGTTGGCGGGGTTCGTATCAGTTGGTATCAGAACTAAGTCCATCCTTACGACCTATCTTCTATTGATTTCTATTCATTTCTCTTACAAAAAAAAATAATAATTTGCATCTAGATGTTTCATTGATTGAAGACGCCCATATTTTTGTTCTTGCTTTGAGATAGGGATTTCTTTCTTTTATGAGATTCCTTTTATTGATTCCGAAATTACAAAATAGTTTGTGAAGATCTGAGTTTGTGGAAATTGAAGAACTGAGTTTCTGAAAAAAAAAAAAAAAACAAAGAGTAGAAAAGGAAAGAAGAAAAAAAAAATCGTTTTGAATTGCCAAAAATTCTTGAAAAGGTAATGAGGATGCCATTCTTGAATTGCCATTCTTGAATTTCCAAAATTTCTTGATTTGTTTCGGTTTGAGTTGCCATTCTTGAATTTCCAAAATTTCTTGATTTGTTTCGGTTCGAATTGCCATTCTTGAATTGCCATTCTTGAATTGCCAAAATTTCTTGAATTGCCAAAAATCCAGCCCATTTCTTGAATTGCCAAAATTTCTTGATTTGTTTCGGTTTGAATTGCCACTTGAACCCTTTGATGATGGTTTTTGATTAAGTTTTGAAAGAACTCAAAGAAGAAAACGAGTGGAAAAAGGCAGCGAGGTGAGATCATTTGAGGGTAAAAGCCAAATTGATTGAGTGATACACGAGTGGATTTGAGTGAATTATTTCTTGGAGTGAAATACGTGAGTTTTTGTGGTGAGGGTAATTTTTATCTAACATTGCTTGCAGGTTTCCATCATGTCTCAAATTCCGGAGAGAAACACAAGCGAGGAGAGTACCCCTCCAACTATTCCGAATTTGCAAGTGCAAGCTATAATTGGGGAAATGAGAAGGATGATGCGGGCGGAAGTTGAGCAAATACATGAGAGGATGGATAGGGTTGAAGAGGGAGCACAACGGGGACAGCCACCGGTTGTTCCAAACATCCCAAGGAGAAATAGGGTACCCCAACGGGAAGTTGAAGGTGTGGGGGCGTTTGAAGTGGGAAATTTCGATGAAGACTTTGATAGGATGTCAACGGGCAGCCCTAGGAGATATGGTCGAGATAGAGACGCTCAGAATCGAGTTGACAACAATTTGGGTAGTATCAAGATGAGGATTCCGGCATTTCAAGGAAAGAGTGAACCCGAAGCATACCTTGAATGGGAGAAGAAGATGGAGTTGGTTTTCGATTGTCACAACTACTCCGAAATGAAGAAGGTAAAACTTGCCGCTATTGAGTTTACTGATTATGCTATTGTGTGGTGGGATCAGTTGTGCGTCAATAGGAGGCGAAGTGGAGATTTGCCTATCGAGACTTGGGATGACATGAAGAGGGTGATGAGGCGTCGTTTTGTGCCATCTCATTACTACCGGGATCTATACCTTAAGCTTCAAGGTCTTCGACAAGGTTACAAAAGTGTTGATGAATATTATAAAGAAATGGAGATGGCTATGATTCGGGCCAATGTGGAGGAGGATCGGGAGGCAACAATGGCAAGGTTTTTGAATGGGTTGAATAGAGAGATTGCTAACACGGTTGAGCTACATCACTATGTGGAGTTGGAAGACTTGGTGCATATGGCAATGAAGGTTGAGAGGCAATTGAAGAAGGGTGGTACAAGTGCACGTCCGAGACCCACCCCACAAAATTCTAGTGCAACACCATGGAGGCCGAATTATCCAAAGAAAGATGAAAGTAATTCCAACCCCAAGGCCAAAACTGAGCAAAATTCAACCACTACTTCCACGGCTTCTCAAAGTAAGACACCCACAACTTTGTCTCGTTCTAGTGAAATTAAATGTTTCAAATGTCAAGGAAGAGGTCACATAGCTAGCCAATGCCCGAACAAGCGGGTTATGGTGATTCGGGAGAATGGGGCAATAGATTCTGAAGATGAGGGTGAGCTAGATGACATGCCACCAGTGGAGGATGATCTTTTGGGAGAAGAGGAGTTTGGGGCCGAGCATGGTGAGATGCTTGGATTAGTTGCCCGGAGAGCCTTGAACTTGCACGCTAAGGTGGAGGAAGAAGAAGTGCAAAGGGAGAACATCTTTTACACTCGTTGTCATGTGAAGGACAAGGTATGTAGTGTTATTATTGATGGTGGTAGTTGCACTAACGTTGCTAGTTCTTCCATGGTTGAGAAGCTAGGGCTCCCAACACTCAAGCACCCCCGTCCATACAAGTTGCAATGGCTGAATGATAGTGGTGAAGTGCGGTTACTAAGCAAGTTGTGGTGCCATTTCGGATCGGGAAATATGAGGATGAAGTGTTGTGTGATGTGGTACCCATGCAAGCGGGACATCTCCTTTTAGGAAGGCCTTGGCAATTTGATAGACGTGTGCAACATGATGGCTTCACCAACAAGCACTCCTTCACTTTCCAACAACGAACCATCACTCTAGCTCCGATGACACCGAAACAGGTTTATGATGATCAAGTGATGATGCAAAAACTAAGTGATCAAAAGAAAATGAGAGATCAAAAGAATTTGAGTGATCACAAGAGAGTGAGTGAAGAGATGAGTAGTGGTGAGAAACAAGAAAGCAAGGCTGAATCTAGTGAGAGAGAAAAGAGAGAGATGAATTCAGCCAAAGAGGGAAAATTAGAGGGAAAAAGAAATTTCTATGCAAAAACAAGTGAGGTTAAGCGAGCTTTTCTTGCAAAACGGCCGATGATTGTACTTATGTACAAGGAGGCCCTTTTAAACACTAACCAACCTGACTCTTCATTGCCTAGTGTTGTTGTTTCTATTTTGCAGGAGTTCGAGGATGTGTTTCCTGAGGAGGTACCACATGGCTTACCCCCTATCCGGGGGATAGAACACCAAATTGACTTTGTTCCCGGTGCTTCAATTCCAAACCGACCCGCATATAGGAGCAACCCGGAGGAGACAAAGGAACTCCAAAGGCAGGTTGAAGAATTGATGGAGAAAGGGTACGTGAGAGAAAGCATGAGTCCTTGCGCAGTTCCGGTGATTCTAGTTCCTAAGAAGGATGGGACATGGAGGATGTGTATTGATTGCCGAGCCATCAACAACATAACGGTAAAGTATCGACACCCCATCCCTCATTATATGTTAGATGAGTTGCATGGATCTTGTGTGTTTTCAAAAATTGATCTTAAGAGTGGGTATCATCAAATCCGAATGAAAGAAGGCGATGAATGGAAAACGGCATTTAAAACTAAACATGGATTGTATGAATGGTTAGTCATGCCATTTGGCTTAACTAATGCACCTAGTACTTTCATGCGTTTAATGAATCATGTTTTACGAACTTTCATTGGAAAATTCGTTGTTGTTTATTTTGATGATATTCTGATTTATAGTAAGAATTTGCATGATCATGCTTCGCATTTGCATTTGGTTTTGGATGTCCTTAGGAAAGAGAAATTGTATGCTAACCTCAAGAAATGTACCTTTTGCACTGATAAACTTGTTTTCCTAGGATTTGTTGTGAGTGCTACAGGTATTGAGGTTGATGGCGAAAAGATCAAAGCCATCCAAGAGTGGCCGACCCCATCAAGTGTGAG